>QOCX01000484.1:18115-150325 GCA_005959815.1 Sarcophaga bullata
TATTTATTAATATTTTTAAAATAAATATATATTTTATTATAAACACATCGGCAACATTACAATTGTTTTTACACACAATTTTAGACAACCGACGTTACTATATTTTGGACTTGTTTACAAAAATTGTTGTTTTATAACTAATTCATCCTCAGACAAAATCATGAAATGAAAATATTTTTGAATTAATTAGTAAGC
The DNA here is from genome assembly GCA_005959815.1 of Sarcophaga bullata. Taxonomy (NCBI): domain Eukaryota; kingdom Metazoa; phylum Arthropoda; class Insecta; order Diptera; family Sarcophagidae; genus Sarcophaga; species Sarcophaga bullata. The sequence continues at coordinate 18,311 of QOCX01000484.1, forward strand.
TTTTCAAACATATCACACTCCTCGCTAATAGAGGACACTCGGGTTGCTTTATGTGGAGTTGTGTATCAAAAGCTTACAACCAATGTTTTGTCTTGCATTTACTCCAATAAATTAATTTCAATTACATTCGCTTTTAATTTCATTTGAATGGGTTCAATATCGAAATGTCTAACCTTACTACTGAGTTGGGCCAACAAAATTTGTTACTAATTTGGATTGCGGGATAATTTGAATTTTATTCCGCACAACGTAAAATGGATGACATGTGGAATAGATATCAATGCTTATTGGATGAATGGATACAAAATATTTTAAGTCCATTTCACAAAATATTTTAAATCCAATAAGTAAGAAATTGTAAATAAAATAACTTCTTACACTATCAACTAATTTACACATTTCGCTTCTGTTTTTTAAAAATTTTTACTTACGATTTTTTTGGATTCTCATTAAAATTTTCTTTTTACTATTTATGCTATTGTGGCAAAAAAAGCATTTTAATATTTTTGTGAAAATTTTTCTTGCAATTTGTTAAAAAAAAATAAATGAAAAAATTGCTATTCAATTTGAAAACATAGTCGCTCTATCGGAAAAAGGTTATTCTTCAAAAAAATTACTGGAAAAGTTGGCGTTTACCATCGAACAGTAATTTCAACTATATAAAAAGAAATGCAAAGCAATCCAAACATCCTGGAGGTCGCCCAAGAACTCTAAATGATGATGGCACGAAAATATGAAGTCAGAGTATGAGTGAATGGACTGCACGACGCGCATTGGGAGAAATCTACAAAGTTTCAGCAGTTAAACAGGAATGAGAAGCAGGAAAAACTGGATAAATGCTGTTAAATAACATTTAAACTATCTCCTATATTTAAAAGAAAATAATTTTTCTTAATTTTTTTCTTTAGTAATTAGAGATAGTCTGTTCTAATATTTAACATATGACTGTTTTTTATTTTAATAAATAATATACAGAATATAAAGTTCATATTTTTTAATATTATATATTCAATTTTGCTCGACTTAAAATATTGCTTTGATAAACTCCTTCTTAGATCATGCTACGATAACAAACTTAATTAATTGTCGGGAATGCATCCAATCAAGCTTTGTTTAGTAAATTTACGAATAAATAGTTCTTCAAACAACCATTATTATAGGCCTATTGGGACTTACTTTTATTAAACCCTTTTCTGGGGTTTAAAATCATGGAAATCACAGCTACTTTTTAATCTGCCGGATAATGATCTCGACAGAGCTCTACAATACAAATTACAATTTTTTATTTTTATTAAGGATAGAGTAATTAACTGCAGTTATGGTATATTCAAGCTTACGAATGTTAAAATTCACAGTGGAATTACTTCTTTAACTACAACTAGGGGTATTTAAATTATGAATTAAACAGGCTTGTGTTAAGCTTTTCCAAAATATGTTCAGCAAAGTTATGGTAACTTGCCCCACTACTAGTCTATTGATCAACTATAGTATCAGAGATATTTTCTAAAACAAAACTATTGAATATATGATGTGAAAACTTTAGATTTAAACATAAATAACGAGTGCAAAAAAACAAATCGAAATAGAAGTGAAGGAGGCAAAGTTAAAACATTGGAGAGGAATAAAACTCGTTTGAGCTAATTTGACAAGTATTAGATGACAGATGAAATATCAGACAGAACATAGTAGATATTTTACTAAATAAAATTATTTTAGTAATAAAAAAACCCAACACTCAATAAATTTTACGCAACAGCGTAAAAGAACAGAAAGAATAAAGTGACAGCAGGATACTTTTTATTTTTATTTTTCAATTTTTTTTTCGGTTTTACTAAGAAAAGTGATATATAATTGACACTGTTTACAATTTCGTTTCTTTATTTCTTTCATATCATGTATAGACCATTAGTTCCCAATTCTTTTTGTGTCGAATTGTGTTATTTGAAAACTGAAAAAAATAAACTATGGAGCACCTCTTGTGTCATTGTTCAACTTTCGTAAGCTCGACATAACTCGTCCTCGACTGGAAGAAGTTAAGGAAGTTTGATACAGATACACAAAGTTAGGTGGCATTTCTAATGGTGAGCACGGAACAAGTCTGTATGATGGGAGACATGAGACCATTGGTTTGTCTACTCTCCTTCAACCTACCCTCCTACCTACTGAAAAAATAAATCTATTATAAAATTAAATTACATGTGCATATAAAAGAAAATAATTATTTCAACTAAAGAAACTCCTACCCGGCGTTTTTATTTGATATCTCTACGTTATATAAATATTTGGTCGAATAGGGACACTTATTCCAGAATTGAAGAATGTGCGAATTTTTTTAGAGAGTGCTTGGCTGAAATAAAATTATAAACATATACAGTGACTCAAACGGAAAATCGGACATGGCTTTTATTATTATTATATCACATCTGACAATTAGTTTGACATAAATTTTGTAAAAGAAGAACTTCATACTTAAAAAATGTATCGGAAATATTTAAATTATCAAATTTTTAAAATCAAAGGAATCAAATCAGACAAACATAGTTGGCTTAATTTCTTACCGCATAACATAATTGGCCATTACAACCCTTCAGTCAGGATTACGACCTAGCTTCCCACACCACTTATGTTGTGTGTGTTAATTTTATACATGAGTGGCAGGACCTACAGTTTAAAGTCGACTCCGAACGACAGATTTTTGAGAAACTTTTCATGGCAATTTTATTTACTCTCAGAGTATTTGCCAGAAATCTGCTAAGACGAAGCCGCCGAAGAAATATTTCTTTCATATTTCGTTTTTGATGTCTGACCGGGGATTCGAACCCTGGCCTTTCGTCTAATAAGCCAACACACTACCTAATAGACTACAGCAATTTTGCTAATAAAAAATACCTGTTTGGTATAATACATAAAGTCATTGAATCTACAGGTAATGATACTAAGTAGCACAAAATACACAAAAGGAAAAATTATGACGTTTAAAAAACGCTCATAACAGCAGCCATTAACGGCGTAATTAGAGGGAGAAAAAAATGTTATAAATTTTGCGAAGCAAATGTGTTAGAAGCAACAGATATACAAAAACTGGCGGATAAAGTAGAAATGTAAATAAACATTTATTTTGTGTTAAAAAATGGAAAATTTGGAATATTTTTTAATTTCTTCAATGAAAATTATTATTTATTAACAGTTTCAAACAAAAATTACACTTTTTATTAACACGCGCCAATATAAAAACCCACCCCAAAAGCTAAAAAAAAAACATAAATAAACAAAACAGAGAAAATGGGAGAGAGACAGAATTACTTTCTGGTAATATTTGCTATCCCTTTCACACTTCGCCAGTAACTGTCAATATTCCGTTTCCTTACTGGTTTATACTGTGCTAAGTTGTAATTAATTCTAAATGAACCCTTTAATGCCATGTAATCCTTATAGTTTTGTCCGATTTTCCGTTTGAGAAAAGGTAATTAAATTAAATTATTTATTTTTAATTTTTTTTTACAAAAGTACAATTTTTTGTCTTTTTTTTAATTATTTAAAACCTCATTTTCTGAATATGAATAATATTGCTACATTTTTCCGTTTTAAAAACGTTTGAAATATGAGCTCGTAGATTGCAAATAAAAACGAAAATAAATTTGTGTTTAATTTTAATTAAATCCTTTATTTACAGTACAATTTTGCGTGCCACTATTCACAAATGATTCTAACAACAATAATTGCTTTATTTGTTATTCCTCTGTTTATGCCCTTTGCGATAAACAATAACAATTAGCACACAATTGTTCTGTAGATTTTTTAACGGAGATCGTCAAACCACGATTGCTTACTCCACACGCAACGCGTCTTCACACAAGACTGACTGAACTTTTACTCCCACTTTGCATGATTTGCCTTGCCTTTTATATAGCGGCATAAACAGTCTGAAGAATGTTCTGGTAGGTGAAGGTTTTGGTCTTCGCCTTCACGAGAATTCTAATGAATGTAAACATATTGTTTACATAAACATATTGTTTACATTCATGCATGCTTTCTTCTTTGTTGTTTTTGTATCTTGTTTATATTCGTCCCTTCAGAGTTGTTGTTGGTTGTTGTTTACTTGCTTATTCCTTTTTTTCGTTTTACTGATGTTGTTGTTTTATTTTTGTTTATTCGTTAATGAAGTAAACAAGTCCGTTGTTTTGTTCTTGTAGCTTTTGTTTAACATTTTAATGTCAAACCACGTTACACTATTTCTATTTTCGTAACAATATATATTTTCTTAAAACTGAACTATTTTTCCTTTTAAAGCTTTTATTTTGACCGATTTAGGTTTGTCTGATTTTTCGTTTGAGTCACTGTAAATGAAATTACCTGTGAAACATTAGTGGTCCACATCTTCGAATAAGCGCAGTGCATTTAAGTTTATTTCGATAAATTGCAAAGTATTTATATAAACTAATACGAATTTCTATTCAATTGAATTGAACTAACCTTTAAAGGATTAAAAATAAAATATATTTCGAAATTCTCTGGGGTATTTGTGATGTCAAAACTAATCTTTTATCAAATTCTATTATATATATACTAATAAATATATAAACACTTAGAGGTCTAAAACCTTACACTAGGCCCATTCGATGCACTCATGAGGCCAATTTTCGACTTCTGCCCATATTTAAATATTATCAAATCTTCAATTGCAATAATTATTTATTTCAAATAAAAAAGCGACTGTTCTGTTTATATCAATTCATTGAAATCAAATTTTATTATTGTTTTCAATTAATCGTTCACAGCCTAGTTTTGGTGATTTTCAGTATAATTTGCAATTGTAAACATTTATTTAAGATTATCTCACTTTATAAAAGAGAACTGTATTAACAATCAATTTTAAATGTGAAAATTCGGAATTATTTTCTACTCAAAAAAACTATCATTGGAAGAACAGTCAAAACACCTGATCAACGTGAAATTGGTTTACGGTCAAGTAATGAATTATAATGGGGATCGTCATGGGTTAGTCAGATAAATTCAACAACAATACCGTATTATTATTTCACCTACTCTATCCTACTTTTGTAGATGTTTTATGTATATATGTGCGTGTGTATGTACATATATATTATGTATACGTACATTTTTACTTGAGTTCGTAAATTCGTGAAAGTCTAGTACGAAGTCCACCGTCATCACTTACAACAAATTTGGAATAGCATAGAATAAGACCCCATCTGGTACTGGTATTTCTTCACAATATGAAAAAAAATAATAATGCATTAGAAGATTTTAGAAAATCGTAGACACATTTGATTAATCGCCTGTACAAATGCACAAACCGGATTACATAACAGTTTCAAACGTTTACCTAATTTGCCTGAAAGTGTTATGTTCTATTCACAAAGATCTTAATTTATATCGATATCTTCCTCTCTCTACAATATTATAATCATTCACCAAGATCAAATCAGATGAAATTCGCAAAGTTGGTCGGTTTATTTAAGTCTCTATTAATTTCTTTTAGTTTCCACTAACGGAAATTTCCTTTTTTGGCCTACGCGAAAGTTATGTCACGGCTCCCTTATTTTTATCGAACGTAGAGATAAACCAGTTGCTGCGGTTCATTCTTACTCTCCTTGCGGTTGTATTCAGGTATTCCTTGTTCTGTTTAATATTGCAGCCTGTTAAATTTACTTTATTCTGTAAGTATGTATAAGTAGTGTGTGTTACTGTTTTTATTCCTCCAGTTGTTTTCATTTTTATTATTATTGTTGTTATTTTTGTTTTTTTTTTTATTATTTATGGCTTTGGTTGCTCGGTTTCAGGTTTGTTAGTGCGAGGTGCCAAGTAAACAAACAAACAAAACGAAAAAAGTTAATAAGACGATAACAACAATAATAATAATGATATCAAGAAGAAAAATATTAAAAAAAATAAAATAAAACGAGAGATGGACACAACACACTTTTGTACGTATGTATGTCTGCAGGTATTCTTAATATATATATATATATATATATATATATATAAATATATATATATATGTATATAAAACACATGTTACCGTTTGTGTACAACAACAAGAACAAAAAGAAATTATCCTTCCTTCCGGTCTACGAACCCTTCCAATTTAATGAAAGTAACACGTACTTCGTACAAACCGATGCATACTTATGTTCATATTTTATATACACATTCATACATGCATATGTACTACTTCTATACACAAACACATACGCACATTCATGCCCAAACCATAAATACATTTAACGGTATTTACAAAATGCTTTAACTGTTTTGCAATGTTGTTATTAGAGTTGTAATGTGTCTTTGTTTTGGTATTTTATTTTCATTCTTTGTCTCTTTTCTTCGTGGCACTTTTCAGTTTTCGATTCGATTTCAATGACTTCTACGGTAAAAATACTTATTATTTTAAATTTATAAAAAAATTTAAATTTATAAATTTATTTTATTTTTTTTATTTATTTGGCAATAAGTACATACGTATGTATACGACAAATATGTGTGACCGTAAGGCGTGTAGCAAAATTGTTCCATCTCAGTTCTGTTTTGTGAAAAGTAAGGGAACCACTGAGTACCAAGTACAAAGTAGTCGCCTGTTTAGTAATTTTAGTTTTGTAATTAACTAAATATTGATTTTTATTTGTCATTTTTTTTTTTCAATAAATTTGACCATAAAATTCACGATATTTAACAGGGCTCTCCGACTGAACGTATTGACTTTTCATAATACATGGTAACGTCAACAAAATAGTAATAATAAGAAAAAAATACGAAATAATACGAGATTGAATGAATAAATTAAAAAAAAACTTTAGTGATTATAGAAAATTTCATTTATAAAATAAAAACTTAAACAATTAATTATAATGATTTCCTCAAGAAATTCGTAACGATGAATAAGCCGAACAGTTTAATGTTTTGTCTAGAGTGTTGTCGGGGAGGGACTTTTTTACTTAATGATTTAATTGTCCGTCTCAATTAAATCTTGACTGGTTGGTTGAGAGTTCGTTGATTGCATACATACGTATGTACGTGGTGGTGAATTTTAGAGCAAAAGTACGAACTCAATCAGTGCGAATTACTGTTCGAGTTACGGAAACGAAAGACAGACGACAGAGAGGGTGGAACGCAGTGAAGAAAAAGTTTCTGTAACGTACAGCGTAGAACAGCGTTGATTGGCAGATTGATATACATGCTGTGTTTATCATACTGTATGTTTGTGTTCATTCGTGGTATGTCTCATCGTTTTGTACATAATGCCACAATTATTCGCAATTGTTTTCATTTCTCTTCGTATATTTCATCTGCTTTGTGTTGTTGGCTTACGATTGATGTTAATTAACAGCTCTGCACCAATGATTTCATAAAAAAAAACTAAAGTAAATAATTTCCCCGCTTGAGCTGTAATTGGTCGAATTTTCTTTCACAAAAAAAATATTTATTGGTTGTTTTTGTGAAATGATTAAATTTGTTTGCAACCTGACACAAAAGCCATTTCAAAAATGTAATTATCAATTGCAAATAAGCATTTTCAATAAGTATTTTAATACATATAGAGGATATTTGAACAGATATTTTTGTGTTTTTTGGAACTGTAAATGAAACAATAACTTGCTTTTTCTGATCTGATGATCTTTTGTTTAGCTTACTGTATTTATATCTACGAATTCCACATGCTAAAAGGGAATCAGGTTGTCAGAACAATAACTTGGATATAAGGAAAGCTTTAAAAAGTACAGTATGTGAAATAAAAATATGGACACCAATGTTGCAGTTAGAGATTTGATGAGAAAGTAAGTAGAATGAGAAAATTGTCGATGAATTACCGCACTTACTCTCAGCTTATAGTAAACAACAGAAAAAAATTTCATTACGGTTTTATTAAATTATTGTTGCTACGCATTTTTGTTCTTGTAAGTTTCTAAATTACACACACAGAAAGTGTGCTTTACAAATACATGACAATTGAATGCTTTTAATTAATTATATTAATTATTATTTGATCGAAGCGCTTTTTATTCATAATTTCTGATACTTATACGCAATCATACTTATTTTAATATAAAGGAACCTCAACCCATATTCAAAATTTCATGTACTTATAATATTCATACTTAACAACACTTATGACGTTGTTGATTTCTACACTCCACAACGCAACATATACAAGAATAATAAAATAGGTATGATTCACGTACGAACACTAAAATACTCACTAGAAGGTTGTGTGTTTGCTCTGCTTGCTGCTCTGTCTTTTTTGCTTATGTGTTTTTTTTGTAAATAAAACAATAACAAAAACTGTAAATTTTGATGATTGATTCGAGTCACTCGAATCATTTATAAGTACTTTAACTATTTTTCTAAAGTTATGAATCTAAATGAGAAGGCTTATGAATTAAACATATTTCGAATGGTATCAGCTTGATGTCAAATCAACGTTATATAAATGAACGTTGTGGTGAGTACGAATGAATCAGAATAGCTAAATTTCAATATTGTTGACTCACTTATATTCAAAATTTCCTGACTGCTTATGAGTAGCGAAAAAACGATTCATTGTCGATCTCTCGTCAGACCCCTCCTGGCCGAATGGGTTGTAATGACCAGTTAAGTAAGTGTATAAGTAAATAATTTTGAAGTATTATTTTGTGTTAATTTAGTTTTATTTTATAATTATTTATTTTATCTAAATCATCGCATTAAAAATTACTACATAAGCTTAGCAAATAGAAAAATTTCTTTTTTGGGTTTATCTTTCAAATTTAAACTTAATTTGTTTTGTTTGGGTTAGGACGAGAATGAGAGAAAGATTCTTAAAGTACCACAAACATATATTTTTATTTGATTTTTTCATTCAAAGCCATTTGGCACTAATCAATTGATAAAATGAGAAACAATGAATCAATAGAAATTGTCTAAATTCCCAAATAGCAAAAGATTATAACAGTGACTAACTGTTGCTTTAAAAAGTAATCTTTCTGCATATACCATTAAGTCATAATAATCTGTAAAATTTTTAATCTGTTCAAATTCGAATATGTTGTATGTTCTCAATTTTCAAAACAACACCAACTCCTGCCAAAAATTTTTATTTCAAACCTTTGAATATAAAGGGTATATAAACAGTAAAAATGCTTGAATAAATAAATTTTTTTGATATACATATATACATACATACATATGTACCATATGCACATTTTAAAATGTTACAAACGTGAAGGGCATTACAAAACAGAGAAAGACGAAAAATCATCATTTTTAATTTAAAAAAAAAAATAAATAATTAAAATTATTTTCACATTTACGCAATTAAATTTCATACCAAACTAACAAATAAACGAATGTTGTTCAGGCAGGCCAACATACATATGAGAGAATAAACGAATATCGTTTTTAGGGGAACTACAGAGCGGGAATACAAATGAGGGAAAAGAACACGAACAGAAAAAATACAAGAAATTAACGGCCAACAACATGAACAAATAATTGAACTTAATTGGATTGAAATCGTAAGAGGAGAGTACGTGGTAACAGAATAATAATCACCATCACAGAAAACCAAAGCTAAAAAATAACACCAAAAATAAGTATAAAATAATAATAATGATAAAAAATTATTAATTTATAAAAGGGATCATACATATACTCAACGTATTGAACGAATGACTAGACATATTCTCAGGCCCATTATTACAATGCCAAAATTCTAAGATTGTAAGACCTTCGAAGAAATTTTAGGGCACGTCTCTTATGTACGATATACTATATTTTTTTGGTATTATTCCGTATTATTTTATTTTGCGGTATTTTATTTTGTGAATATTGTGGTCTCTATAAATTTAATGCTTAATTCGTTGCAGATTGATGAGATTTACGATTTGAAATAATGAAAAGTGATACTTTTTTAATTGTAAAATCTAGAAAGAAATTAAATCTGGAAAAATTAAAATTGTTAAATTGAAATTCTTGCACTCTAATCGAATTCAAAATCTTATGCTCATACTCGAGGTGCAAAAGGAAAAAAACAGAGAAGAAAAATCATCTCAGAATGCATATATTGCATTGATGAATGATTACAACCATTTTCACAGTATTAAAAATATATATATTCTAACATCAAAATTTGTATACGCTATTAAGTAATAGCCTTCTCCCAAAAGTTGCGCTTGGTCGTAAATATATGGTATAGTATTAGTCGGTGACATCGCTTTCGTAAATAATACAAATATAAAATTATTCTCTAAAAAAAGCATACGAATAGTGCTATTGAGAACAGAATTTTATCTGTAATGCATTGTTCGTTCCACTTGCCAATCCACCTAGTACGTATGTACTCCTGTATTTCCTAAAACTATGTGATTTTCGGGAACAAGTGCCATTATTTCGCAGGGGTACAAGTAATGTGACTGAATACCCTTCGTCATTGCCCTTTCCGTTGCTTCGCCTTTTCTTGTATGCAGTCGAGAAGACCCAAAATAGGCTTTGACATAGTGGTCCTTACGGGTATTCCATTTTCGGTTGGATAAAAGTGGTGTATATGGTATAGAAATCAAATGGAGTGAAATAATTCTTGTACCGACTTAATGAACCAAGGTGCTTGAAAACTTCTTTAGACACTTCAAAAATATGGCTTTTGAACAAGAAATATGAATGACAAATTTTACATTCACATGCAAAAGAGTATGTAGAATTGAAACTTAAACAGAGAAGATTATTAATAAAAATAAGAAATTAAGTTGGAGATAGAACAGACGCTTGTGACCTCATCTATAACAACATGTACCATGCGATCCTAAAAAAGATCGATATATATCGAAAGAAGCGACTACTTATAGCAAAAGCAATAAGTTTCGATAAATTTGCACTGTACCAACATGGAAATTTCTAGAGCTACACATTACTTTCACTGAATCCGTGAATGACCCCTCTTTTGAAGAGTCACGCTAATAGGTCAGAAATAGAATGGGCCTTACAATAATCGTGTTTCCTGTAACTGATCAGATTGTTTGATTCTAAATATTTCACAAGCTACTTAAATTTACTTTCCATAACCTTGGAATTGTTTCAAAAATGTATTGTAATGGTGGTTTTATTATAGTTGCGATAACAAACGTTGAGAGATATCAGTTCAAGTTCAAAAGTCTTCCCAGTTAAGAGAAAAATTTTTGTATAAATTATTCTGATACCTGCACGTAATAATCAAAACACGGTGTACCTCTGCATGCCCATTAGAGTTTATTGAAGTCGTTCTAAGCTAATATTGGATAAGGTGGTGTGATGTAGTGGTTAAAGTATAATTGATCGTAGAGTATAAAACTAGATGCAGATGTAAAACCATGGTCTGAATGACAGAACAATTACTTTAATTATCAATTTTATGATGGAATAAACACTTTCACAGTACTGGCCGAATGATGATAAATGTCCAGCTAATCAAAAATTACAACATCTTCTTTACTGAGTTATTAAAAACTTCAAAATATCGCAGAATAATAAGAGAAGCACTAACTCTTATCAATTGTTACTGTTATGTAATATAAACTTTAAATATAGACGTCGGCAAGCAAACCATAGAAAAAAATCTGGATTTGGTTAGTATTCTGAATGGAGAGGCAAAATAGACGTTCCACTTTTTTAGGTAATATAGGACCCTTTTAAACGATTCCTATCGTTAAATTTATATAAAATAGTGTATGTGACATATCATTGAAATTTAGCATTCATTATAATATGTGGAATATGACATCATTCAGATGTCCACAATGACTTCTCTGGGTGTAGCAGGACCACTTTTCTATGGATCTGATGCGTAAATCAGACTGATTTTGACCGATGGCATGACCGATTCCATAGAATTTACACTAAACAGTGACTTTAATCCAAATAATTCGATGAAAAGCGTGCACTACGTTGCCAGAACAGAACAGAGTTTGATAAAACTATTTTATCATTCACACTTGTTGCTAAATGCTATATCCGTACATGGCAATTTGTAAAAACAGACTGAATACAACAAATTTGTCAGATATAGTTTCAACAAAATAGCCATTATCAAATGTCAAATTTCAGAAGTTTTTGTACATTTGATGTTGTAAACCTTTAGCAAATCATTGTATTTAATTTTAATCTTGTTCTAAACTAATCTAGGAGCAGAATAGTATTTGCTTTAGATAGAAGAACATTTGTTTTAAATTCAACAAAAGTTTCTACTCCTACGGCAGTGTACAAGATGACCATTATAATCTTTGAAGCTATAGAAACCATGAAATCGATACTTTGTTTTAGCTCTTTATTGCAATGATTTTTTGTTCGTTATAAGTGACAGGAAGTTGTCTTTGTCAAAAGCTATGGTTTTCTAGAATTTAAACATATTCCACCAACTTAAGATCCCAAAAACAGAAAGCATTTCTAGAATCAATACCGTTTAATGAGACAGCCTTAGGATGATGCGATATGTCCCATGTATTATACTGGCATTTACGCCACAGACTTTTTCTCAGCCAAAGTTGCACATAGTCGTTTGTTTCTTTTATTCAAATGTCTTCATTTCGTTGGTATTACAGGACATTCAGTAGAATCGTGTTAAAACTACCTATGGAATATTAGTCCTATTATCTGATGATTGTCAGATAATGATGCCCTGTCATTCCCAGAAATTTCACCAACTGCTCAATAGATGAAAAAGAGGTGATGGTTATGTTGTTGTAATAATTTCGTCATCTGGGACCATTTAAATTTATTTATTGATGCATTTAAAATGTAGTGTTTATTTTTTAGATTTTGTTTTTTAAATATCACATAATAAGTTTTGTTTCCTATTAAATGGAAATGTTCACATTTTGAGTAAGCGCAATCCCTAGACATAGTCATAAAATATAAATTTGTATGGTTTTTAGAACAAATTAGAACATAAAAAATTCATTGGAATCCTCAAATATGGAATATCCACGACTAGGGTCCACGAGGGCGTTATTTACATTTTACTAGCCTTAGGAAATCCATACCTGGATACTTAGATACATTGTATGAATGAATATACGTTTATCTATAACGATTGTATGAACATATGTATGTGTGGTTTAGTGTTCACTGAATATTTTCGTTCTTTATTTCGTTGCTCGTATATGTAAACGTTTACCCGTACAATGTAAGTGCATGTTTATTTGTAATTTCCCTTATGGCCCATATAATTTTTAGTTGTTGTTATAATAAGTAACGCTTTTTGTGTTTTTATTTTATTTTTTAGTTTAGAGGCCACAATAAAACGAAGATATCGGCGGTGGTGGCGGCGGTGTTGCTAAAATAATTATTTAAAAATACACAGTAAGTAAGAACAACAAAAGCAACACAGTACGATAATTACTATCAAGGGCTAAGAAGAAAACAAAAAATTAAATAACAACAGCAAAGATAACAACAACAACAAGTCCGCCACAACAACCTAACCGCAACATTATTAAACCGTATGCTGTTCTTTAATACTCGCAACCTTTAACTGCCTGAGTCTCAGGACTTTTCATAGGCTTCAAGGAACGCATTAACCACTGTTTGAGGTGAATATAGTTGAATCGTAATGTAATGTGTATACATATGTACATATATTATTCACCTTCGAATTTCTAGAAGCATCCGTTAATTAATAAATCCTCCCAAGTGTATGATTTAGTTTTAGTTATAGTATATACATATATGTATTTCATATTTCTTAGCATCATAGCATTTAGTAAAGGAAATGAAGTGAGGGAGAAAAATATTTATTTACCCAATGGGTTAATAAAAATTGGACTTCGTTGAGTAAAACAAAAAAAAATCAAGATTCATTTTAAAATTACCTAAATTACTAAAAAGAAAAGACCAATTATGTGTTATTTCTGTATATTTTTTTCATTGGTTTGGTTTGTGGTAAGATATGGAGAGTTCAATAAACACGTCTGATTTTGTACATATACGTACCATTCATTACAAATTATATAAAAAATTAAAAAGGGACTGTTTTGAAATTTTAATTTGATACTGCTTCTACAATAATGAAAGAACAAAGAAAAAAGCAATGAATAAAATCAATTATTGTTGGTTTATATTAAACGTTGTGCGTATGAAAGAACAAAAACATAACAAAATGCATATTGAAATCAGAATGTGAATTGATTCGCCAAAAAAGTGATTTTTTTTTTTTTTTTTTTTTTTTTTTTTTTTTTTTCTATCAGTCAGTCAGTTTAGTCAGTTAGTCGATATAAAATTATGGTTTTCTTTGCTGAAGATGCCTGCCTTTTAGGCAAAATTGAAATAAAGCTTAACAGATCTGCGCAAGTGAGTATGTGAGTCTGTCTGTTGTCTGGCTTTAATAATAATTATCTGCATTTATACTCACGAAGATTTAAAACTCAAAAATAGGCACATCGTTCATTAATTGTAAAATATCAGTCCGAGATAAAAGAATTTGAAAAACTTTCGTTACTGCTCAATTGATTATAAGTTGAATACAACCTTACTGATCAAGAGATAATAACTGCCAATATGTGCATCATGTCATAGGTATATACAAAATGGCCGCACAAAAATAAAAATTTGTTGAGATCTTTTTTCACACATCAATAAAGCCAAGTTTTGGAAACGTTAATATATTAAACTCTGAGTTTGTAACTAAAAATAATTTCTTAATATTTTGCATTGGTCAATATACAATATATGTTTCTAAAGAATGTGTAAGTAAATCGATTTTTTGACATATCCTCTCAAAATATCATCCAATTAAAATAATCTGGGTTCGAAATTAAAAATTATTTAATTTGGAAATCTATACTATTTGGAAAATATTTGTTTTACATACGTCATTTTAGAGCAAGCTTAACGTTACAAATACGACGTTTTTATTTCGCAGGCATAAACCTTCTCAAGTGTGTAAGATTTTATACAAATTTGACATTCGATAACAGTAACAGTAACAGTTATTTTTCTCAAATTATGATTTTGAGTAATTTTTATATTTTTTATTTGCTTTATTTTTTGTGATTTTTTGGAATCAAAATTTTTTCCGTATTTTCATTTCATGGTTTAAAAGTAAAATAATAAATAATAAAAATAATAATAAAAAATCATGTTTAATTGCTCATTTCATCATCCAATTAACAATGCCAACAAGCAGAATCGGAAAGACCAACAACAATAAAAAGAACCGAAGAAGCAGAAGACCAACAGAAACAACGAAAAACACTAATTTTGTTCGCTCTGAAGAATGTGTAGAAACAAGGCAATTGACCAAAATCATGTATAATTATAAATAATTGTGATTTTGATAATTTGTTAGGAGACTAACTCTATTTCAAAAGGGTTAATGAGTGGAGCAGCACAGACACGTTTTCATACAAAAATCAAAATTAAAAAATAAAATTACACAGTTCTTTTTCAGCCATACAAAAACGAAAAAAAACCATAATTAAATCTATTCGAATAATTAAGGAAATCGTTCCCTTATAAGTTTTTTTCCTTTTTTTTTATTATATTTGAACTAAATTTAATTTCGTTTTAAATGATGAATTTTGTATATACGATCATCTCTTCTTTTACCTAAACATGGCTTCCACGAAACAACTCACTTGAATGCAACTGGTAAAAATTCATTACAAATAAGAATTTTGCATATTTATGCCTTATTATTAAAAAAAAAACGTTAGTTCTGACAAAAGAATCAACTTTATTTGATCAGCAAATATTTGTATTTTTCAATGTTTCAAAAATATTGTAATAGATTATTATTAAATCGGGTTTTAACGATTGTTTTCTGTTTACTTAATCTTATCTTAATTACAAAAACAATTTCTGAATCATTTTTGCATTAAATCTGTAGACTGTTCAGTCAAGCTAAAGAGCAACTCCAAAATATTTGTAGAATTGCTTATTATATTTACTAATAATAGCAAAATAATTACAGAGTATACATATGTAAATATTTGTCTTTCATACGTATATGTATATGAGGAAAAATATCAATAAAGTAATCAATGCATATAACTATTACATACCATTCAAACAGTAAGTGAGAGAGCAATAGCTGGCCAGGAATAACAAAGAAGGTAAAAGGGATTCAATCGTAATAAAACTAATTACTACATTATTTAATAATTTGCCATTAAAACTGTACTCCAACTCTTCAATTACATATTATTTTTCGATTTATTGTTATACGTACATGATTATTAATATTTTATAAATTTGTTTATATGTAGTTTTTTTAAAACTTTGAACAAGAGAGTCTAAATTTCTCTATTTAAATCATTAGTAACACTCACCGCTCATAGAAATAATTTTTTATTTTTTTACATTTACTACCTTTATCACTATTAATTCGTATACCAAGCATGTTTTTGGTACATCAACGTTCCACATTACTTATTTTAAAGAATAATAATAACTGCGCCTTAAGAGTTATATTTTCTGAAAGTTACATTTAATTTTAAATTAATACTAATAAGTTTCCACCTATTATGATTTGAAGATAAATTCGAATTTAACATGTAAAGGCAAAACCCAAAATTTTGAACAAAGTCAATATTTAAGTTAACAGAGCGATTTTATATGTTTAACACAAGTTTAAAAAAAATGGAATTCCCATTAAAATCCAATTAGTGTTATATCCCAAATAATTTTAGAACTTGAGAAATCGTGATCGAAAAATACGCTATGTTAAGAATATCTGGGAAGGATGATCGATATTGTGAACAAATTTTTCTAATTTGAGTATTCAAGAAATAATATTTCTTCCCAAAATGATTCACGTGCAATAAATTGTTAGAAATGTGGTTGAAGATGCAATTTCGAATTAAAAATAAGATTAGCAAATTTCACAAAAACAAATTTTACTAAATTATTCCCAATAATGGCAATATCCATACAGGAGGAAGACCGTGTGTACCAATAGTATTTGAAATCCAAAAAATTAAGAAAACGTTTGTGCAATATTCTTAAACAATACCAATTGAAAACAATATAATGGTTTGAAGTTGCTGTCTATTGTAAATCTTGTTAGAAAATCTATTTCATTGGACAAATTATTAGTTATCTTACTTTTGAATTTAATTAAACAATTTTCTGCTTAACTCTACATATTTTGATAGGAATTGATTACTTAAAAATTATATATAACACTATGCAACAAAAAATAATTTCGTTGGATAGAATTCGAAGATATTTTTTGTTTTACATTACTCAAATCCTTCAAATCTGTTTTATTTGAAAACTGTTTTTTTTTTTTTAATTTTCATGCAAATGTATTGATTACTCAGGCACTTTTATAACGATTTTCACAATTCTAAGGGCCTTTATTACAACTTGCCCTCAACTAAAGGCAGGACTTTAATGGGCAAATAACTTGATATTCTTTATTGTGAGTACACAATAAGATAAAAATGAGCGTTAAGCTTTTAAAGTAATACAATATGGCAACTTCAAATATAAATATGAAAAATAAATGTTTAAATATTAAAAGTTTTTCAAACCAAAATGGATACTGGCGTATTCATTATATTTATTTTAAAACGAAAAACTCAAAAATAAAAATTTAAATCCACAACACAAAAATTTTATAAATAAAATGAATAAACATAACAAATAAGAAAGCACGTCGTTGCCATTGCGTTTTCAAAGAACTTGTTTAAATTGACAAAAGTTATCGATATTGCCCGGCACTGTAATATTTTTAAAAAAGTTAATTTTATTTTGTCAGAAAGTTGTAATAACGAAAAAAAGTTACAGGCGACTATAAAATTCACTATAGTTAAACTTACATTTTACTAAACCTAACTTTAATCGCAACTTCCAATAAAGGTCCTAAATATTTTGGAAAGGAGAGATAGACCTTTAAAACCATATACATACCGAAGTAATATGTTATGAGTTTTGATGGTGTAAACTTGTAAAATATACTTTTTGCTTTTTTCCATTTCCATATAAAACCGTAAACGTGTTTTATGGGAAAACACGAGATTAATCGCTATAATTCTTGACCTTCTGGTAAAAACTTTTATAAAAAAATAACTTGTTTTCCACAAAATTTGCTAAAATTCAAAAAAAAATGAATGGAACCCGGTGCCTCTGTTAATTCATCTGTTGGTGTTTTTATGCTACTTTTGCCCGAAACAAAGTACACAATTAAAGAAAGTTAAATATTTCATGTTATTTCTATTCAATTTATTGGAAATATTATATTGGAAATTTCAATATATTAAAAAAAAACTTGTTTTGTTAAATAACAAATTTAATGAAAACTTCTACTTCAAAAACTTTGAAAAAACGATAACTTGGCAAATCGGAACGCTGCCACCACGTCACAAGTTCTCACAATATGCTCCCTACGTCAAATTTTCCAAAACACCAATCATTCTCTAGCATTCTAGTAAATTTTAAAGGAAATTTTTCTTAATTTTCAAAGCCTGTATTATACAGGAACCTTTGGAGTATACATATTTTTCATGTAGTGAAATTATTATGGGTGAATATTTCTATGAACATATCCAACTAATTTTGCTAATTAAATTCGAATATATTTTTGCACACATCGCAAAATGAGCGTTCGTTACGTGAATTCTACAGGGTTAAGTGTTATTTGTAACTTGAAATTTGCCTAGTGCTTCTGAAATGTAAATTACGATTGGTTTTTCTGGATTATGATTTTTCTACTTCATAATTTAGCTAAGAAAAATTCGACTGTGAATTTATGTAAGCATTTTAATTCGATTTTTTGTATTGTTAAAGGCTTATGTACAATTGTTATAATTTATTTATTATTTATGAATTTGTAGTAGTCTAGTAGTGTGTTGGCCTATTAGACGACAGTCCGTGATTTAACCTTTGCCTCAGACATCTCGAACATAACGAAATATGAAAACAAATATTTCTTTCCGCGACTTCCTCAAAGCAGACTTCTGGCAGAAACTCTGTGATTTAATAAAATTACCATGAACATTTTTTAAAATTGTGTCGTTAGGAGTCGACTCTAAACTGTAAACTTAATGGATAAGATTAACACATACAACATGGGAGGTGTGAGCAACTAGATCTCTATCCTGACTATATTCTCTTAATTCTTACTTAATTCTCAGTTACAAACTAGTGGTCATAAGCTAAAAAAGATATTTAATTATTCCGCTGAAAATGCCACTGTTTGTGAATAAACTAAATAGAAAGCGACTAATACAGGGAGAGCCTTAGCTAGGCTCAAGACTAAAAAATAAACTCTCTGCAATACAGTGTGACGAAACAGCATTTTTAATGCCTATTAATGTGTGTATATATGTGCTGTATATATTATTATTTTATTTAGTATTTATTTATTTATTTTTCTTTTCGATCAACGTATGTTGATGTACATGAAATGTTTATAGTTTATTGTTGCTGTCCAAACAACAACAGGAGAAATACAAAAAAGAAAAACTTAAATATGGAAAATAAACGAGTTCATCACAAAGAAAGAAAAAAAATCAAAAAAAAAAATTCTAAATGAAATGCAAATAAAAAGGTATAAATGTTCATTTTTGTTGTTGTTTTTATTGCTGCTATTTAACAATTGAAATTAAATCAAAAGCGGCAGCAGTAAACATTGGTACCGCACCCCAAAAAAAGAGAGAGAATGGAAACAAAAACAAAAAAGATCAGCCAAAATTTATCATTATCATCGCAAATAATGAAACAAAAGCTCAAAACATTAAAAAAAATCATTAAAATAACGTAAGTTAAAAAAAAAATAGAGCATTCAATTCGTGGTCATCACCAGGGTACCGGCGTACAATACCTAAAAAAATATGTACAATAATACAAGCATACATATATGTATGTGTATATCAATAACAATAACAAAATATATTTAATGCTCTCAAAGATAAGGTGTAGAGCATTAAAGAGAATAAATATATGAGTGTGTGAATATGTACGTGAAAAAAATATAAATTTTTTTACATTGTACATATATATAGTGATGGAGAATATTATTGGGCCATCAATTGTTTTGTACAAAAGTAAAATATAAACTAAAAATATATCTATTTTTATTGTTTAGTAATATCAATTAAAATTAGATGTAGCTGGTGGGTATCAAATTTAAAATTTTCTTATTATCGATTATAAAAATTTTATGCGACTATATTTTTTAATCGGTTCTTATAAAACCTTTTAACATCAATTGAAAGGCTTCCAATGTGGTGATATAAGAATGTATTATCTATTGCTAATAATAAAAAAAAGCCCATAACGTCAACTTTCCATTCCAACACGCTTCATTATGTTTTATTTAAGCACACTGAGTTGCATATTCTTGATTTATCAGAGAAGGTTTTTAGCAGATTCAAAAATACATACGTCGTAAATGTAGTTTTTTCTTGTCTTGTCGAAAATTATTGAGTAATTGAAATATTGAATAATTGAATTATTTTTGTTTTCGTCATGCTATCTTCTGATTTATTTTTGCATTCATATAAGTTTGTTCTTTTCTTTCTTTCTCAATTTTAATAAACATTTTAACTTTTCGGTGTCTGAAATTACTAACTTTCGCTTTTTTCATTATCCTGTACTTATATAAATTGCTTTCGGGGGAAATTAAAACAAATACACACATACACACACAATTTTGAACTCAAAATATCTACAAATCTAAATATAAGATTTTAAAATATATTGCACTATATGTAATCTGTGCTGATTGATAGCGTATAACGTAATAACGATAACGTTTTTAAAAGATGCGTCTATAATCTTGTACATCACTGTATATACACATATATTTAATTTTTGCTTAAGCTTACGTTTATTTTTTATTTTAATGGTAGAAGCTTGAGTCTTTTAATTGTGTCTTGATTTCTATTCTGATTTTTTTTTCGTCTTTGTCTCCTTGTTTTGACATGTATTTTTGTTTTTTATGATCTGGTGATTGTTGTGAAGATTCAATAACTCAAACGAAGTGGCCGCTATAATAATATGAAAGCAGTTTTTCTTTATAAACGTGGACTGACAATCGATATTCGTAGATAGTTTTTTGTGTCTTTTAATAAAAAAATATTGAAAACATTTTTATTTGAAATTTGATTGTTAGGTTTTTTTTCTGATCATTTGCAATTAAAACAAATAATTGAATTTAATTGATTAAAAAGAATATACAATAAGAATAACAAACAACTTGATTTTGAAATGCTAAAATAGAAGGGGAAAAGCAAATGGTATGGTCGAACGAAAAATTATGTTTATAACGGTAAAAGCAGTCACAGAATAAAATAGTGTTAATGGACGAAAATGTGAGAAAAATCAGTTTAAAATTAATTGCCATTTATGTTATTTAAAAAGTTAAAAACAAAGACATTGTTTATACATATATACGAGAGCGTATAAATACAACTATAAAATTATGCAATTACTATATTCGTTTTTTTTTTATTAAATATCTCTCCGAAAACTTTTGCAAGTAGTCCAATTTGTCATTCTTATTTAATGCATACAATAAAAAATTGTTGGCCATTAATTGCAACCCTTTAGTTAGTTAGTTTAGTGTCAGAGACATTGGCGTTTGATCATTATTTTTTAGTATTTTATTTTAAAACTATGCCTATTTCTTATTAAACAACAGAATGATTTTGTGTACTACTTTGAAGAATGTAATGAAAGTGTGTTCAAAACGTGAAAAGATCACTAAACTTTTTCTCGCATTCAGCACCGTTGCACCGTTTGAAGGGACCCTCTTCCTCAAAATAAATTTACAGTTCTGAAATGTTATATTTATGTTATGTTGATGAAGTATTTATCTGTTTTCAGAAGTACAGTGCACTCGGGAAAACGTCAAGTAATTGAAACCATGGGTGTTGACGTTTATGAATGTAAAAATTTTAATAAAAAACATATTAATAAAGTGCTTTAAAACGGTTTTATTGACTATAAACTAAAACCAAACATAAACAAATCCAAAACAGAAACAAAAAGGCTTTCAGCCTAACTAAAACTAAAAGAACACATTTTAAATTCACATACAGACTTATGCATCTAAAAAAAAATCTCTTATTATTTTCTGTTGTTTTTTCCTTTCTAATACTTGGACGTTTTTTAAGATGCCAAGGCTAAGATTTTATAGATATATTATTATATATATGTATATTATCTATTGAACTTAAAAACAAAAATATATAATAATATTACAGAAAATATAAAAAAGAACTTAGTGAAAAATGAGAAGGTACATAATGTAATGTGTAATAAAGGGTAAAGGGACGTAAAATGCAAAACAAACAAAACAGTTCACTTTGTCCGGCCATGTTGTCCTGGACCCTTAGTGGATTTTAAAATCTGAAATCTTGGAAAATTTTAAAATCTACTATGAAAACTCGCTTTGTTAAGGGTTCTGGCCATTAAGGCCATTAGTTTAAGGAACGTAATATGCACTGAAACCAATTCACTTTGTCCGCCTATTTATCCCTATATTGCTTTATTTACTGGATCACATTAGCTTTCGGAAATGTGTGATTATCTGTTTATTGTAGTTCTTATTAGGCAATATTTTGTAACAGTGATTAATTATATGACTTATTTTATCAACTTTTTTATCTTATTTTATTTTTTCCCAGCCTTAAATTAATTGTTTAACAAAGTTCTGTTAGCAACAAAACAGAGCTCTGTTAACTGATTTGGTTTGCGTCTAGGGAGATAGATTTTAAAATCCATCTTCACACATAAAAAATTAAATTTTTTACAGATTCATACGTTCCGGTTACGTTATATTACATTTCTATAACCATTCTTATTGCTTTATACATAACAATATCGGTCAGCTGTTTCTTACAACTGCAGTTACATTCTGTTACGGTCGGCTAACTGAGCCTTAAGTCTTTGACTTTAAATCTATTATATCCTGTTACTAAACTTAAATGTCAATAAATAATGCAATAGAATACGAAACCAACTTCAAAAGAAAACGTTATCAACTGTCACTTCGTAATTTACATTCCTACAAAGCAATAAAAATTAGATTTTTTATTTACAAAATTAAAAAAAAACATGAAAGTACGGCAATATGGTTTGGAGATTTCTTTCAAATGAAAGTGTAAGAAAATAAAATCTATAACAATTAATTAACCGTCAGTTAGTATGAAGTTTAACAAGCTGCCAGACTTGATTGAGTCTACCGTTCTAATAAACATTAAGCTAGACGGAAGTAGGAACTATCACTTCCTCTTTAAAAGGATGCGAATTATAGCCTATGGAAAGTAGTTAAATTCGTAAAATGTTACTTTAAAGGCAAAGTTAACGCTTTCGCTATCCACCTAGAGGATTCTCACGACAAATTTATGAAATTTAAATTCTAGCAGCCATTATAAGTTTTGATATGAAGAATCAGATGTGCGAAAGTAGCATCAGTTTGCAAACTCATATCTGTGAATCAGCTTAATGGTGACTCGCAAAATGAGAAAGTTAACTCTGGTGCCATATGGCCTATTGCAAAACTCTAAAAACATATTTTCTTTATTTGAAAGGACAGAAACAGGAAGTATGTTCCATCTGACCGCTTTAAAAACTAACGAGAACTGAATCCTATCAAATACGGAAATAAATTTTCATACTTTCGCCGAATTACCTCAGACGATCATAAGCACGATGTTGTTCTCACGCTTAGGAAGGAGTACATGTATGACAAAATCAACGCCTCGTCTCAACCGCTGCAAATATCGGTTTGCGCATAAATATAAAAATTTCTAAAACCTGTACTGTATCCGCTACACAACTTCTTTTCCTCAATATCAGTGACACTCCGAACGAAAATAACAACTACAGGGAATACTGCCCAAGCTACTGTGACCAATTGTATTAACATACCCACTCTTGAGAAAAAATTGTAAACCTTGCGACTAAATAATGTCTACTCTTCTCAACATTCTCATCGCGACATTTTAAATATTTATGGTCATTTTATGTTAAAACTTTAAAATTAGTAAGAAGCTGTCTGCCAAACTAAAAAATAGTTAGATTACATAATAATAAAACGTTTTAATCATTATAGCAATCTTTTCATCTGAACTTTCAACCTGGATTGCGTGGGTTTTTAGTAAACCACCATAACCATTTCTTTACGCTAACTCAGAATTTTAAATTATATTTTTATTATTACTAGCGCAATTAATATTAGATCATGTAGTTTGTGTGGCCTCCTATATAAAAAATGTTTTAAACATACCATTCTATTTCTATTTGAAAAATATTTCCGTGTATTTTTAAAAATATATTAACACTTTTTATAGTTAAAAAAAAGCGTCTAATTCCTATTAAATCGGAGTAACTTTTTCAATTAGAAATTTTTGCTCTTTTTTTTCACTAAAAATAGTAATAAATTACTTTGGAGGAAAGAGTTTTAATGTTCATTGAGCAATTTGAAAAAATTGAAAATTTTATAATTGTAATAACTCTAGTTTGTTTAGGTCTGTTTTAATATTCTCATCAATAACAAGAACTTCGTACAAATAACATTTGTATGAATGTATACAACTTTTTTTACATCTAACGTTCAGAGCACAACTCTGATGCCGTCCTTACGGTTCTGTGTATCTAAAATTCGTAACATTCCTTCTTATTTTTTTCCATGTGTTATTTTAATAAAAGTGGAAAAAAATAAATAAAATAAAAACTTAAAAAAACTCTAAACGTACACCGCATCACATTGCTAATTAATAATTAGTTTGTGTCGATTTTAAAAACACATTTATTTCTTGTACGCATTTTAAATACTTTTAACACCTTGCTTATGTTCACCATTTGTTAAGGTGTGTACACAATGCTTAATGTATTATATCCATAAACACCGCGAACCCGGTTTTTTGTCTTCTGTTTCTCATTCTAAACGCGAAATATTATTAAGTTAAATTCAGAAATGTGCAACTGATTCTAACTGAGGAATTGGTAGGGTGTGTGAAAATAAGGTGTGCTTCAAAGGGATAAGGTCACCTCAATATTCTCTCAATTCATTCAAACTATAGCATGTTATGTATGGTCACCTTATTCAAAAAATTCTACGTTCAAGTGATAAGCACTTTTGATGGAATTCGAGGCCTTTCGTGAGACTAGCCGAGTTTCACGGGCAGTCAGGACCCATGCTTTTTAATTTTCCATAATTTTCTCTGTTTCTGAGAAAATTTTGCACAACACACATAGATCGTCCCAGTTTTTTGCCATTTCACGCAGACTCAATCCCTTTTCATGAAGTGCCACAATTTGTCCTTGTTCATAAGTTGAAAAAATTTCCCGCGACCTATACCGCGCAGATTTTATTTAAATTATAAATTACTACAAAAAAACCAATAATTGTGATACGTTCTGTTTAGATTAATTGCTTATTAACACTGAACCTTATCATTTTGACGCATTTCATTTTGCACTTATTTACATAAATTTAAATAAACATAATATAACGGTACACCCTAAGAGTAAAATCGGCTTCTTATTCACTTACTTGAACGTAGAATTTTTTTAAATAAGGTGACCATGCATAACATTCAATAGTTTGGATAGCAAATACAATTGAGCAAATATTGAGGTGACCTTATCATTTTGAAGCACTCTTTATAAAGGTCAATGAAATTTATTAGCTTTTGTAAAAATCTGCCATTATTTTCGACGTAAAAGATAATTTTTTTTTCAGTCGTTGATCGTCTTTTAAAGCGTTCGCATCTCGATTTTGCTCCGCTAATTTTTCAAAACATACAAAACATTTTCTATATAATCAGCTGTGCATAATATAAAAACCCTTTTTCATTATTCATATTTTTGAATTTTATTAATAATGCCTTTTAAACGGAAAAAATTCTGGGGTAATAATCCCAAATACAAAAAATCGAAACCAGGTGATAATAGGTTTCAGATATTTTCTGACCTAGAAGATGATAATATATCCAGTGTGGAATGCGAACCTGTCAGAGATGAGGTTATAAAAATCCCTCCAATTGTAGTGGATGTTTCTCATAATTTTACCAAGATCATACAATTATTAGGAAACTGCTGTAAATATAAAAGAAATAAAGTAATCCCTAACTCGCAGATAAACTATGAGAGCATCTTTAATAAGTTAAAAGATAATCAATACAAGTTTTTTACTTACCCTATTAAAGATAGCAAGAAATTCAAACTAATGCTATTTGGTTTACCACAAATCAGCACTGGCACACTAATGAGTGAATTTAAAAATTCGTTTAATATTGAACCTACAAACATTAAGGAGATTATCACTTCAAGGTCCAATCTAGTTGATGCCCTGTACATGTTAGCATTTAATCGGGAACAAATACGAAGCGAGAGGTTCTGAAAATAAGTACGTAATGGGAATTGTTGTGCATTGGAGAAATCGCCACAACAGAGGTCCCACACAATGCACTAAATGTGCCATGTATGGCCATGGTTCCTCAAACTGCTTTAGAACAGTAGCATGCCTATGATGCGGTGGAACACATGATTATTCGCAATACCAGCTTAATAAAACACCTACAAACGGTCCAGTCATATACAAATGTTTCAACTGCATCAAAAAGAACCTTAAGAATGTTAATCACCGAGCCGACGACTCACAATGTCCATCTAAAAAGGAGTACATGGATATTCGCTCCAGAGTTACTAATAAGTTGCGCCCCGTCAGATTTAAGAACCATAACAACATGGATTATTACGGAACAGATGACGATAATTTTTTGAATGGTAGCAGCTACATGTCTTCATTCGCGCAGAAAAGACAAGGTAAATCTGATAACAATATTTCTTATGCTGGCGTTGCAAAGTCTGGCAATAGAGTGATTGATAATAACGATAATGCGTTGGAAAATGTAGAACAAAGTACGATAAGCTAAGAGTACTGAGAAATATGCTCAGGCATGTTATCTAATAGGACAATTTGTAGACTTAACGTTATGCATTGGAATGCTCAGGGTATAACATCACCTGCAGCTATATTACAAGTGGAACAAGTTTTGAATCAGAAACAAATAGACTTAGTACTTATAAATTAAACTTTTCTGAAACCAAAACACAAACTTAACCTTGTTAATTACAAAGTATATCGAGAGGATAGACCGACACACGGGGGAGGAGTTTTGATAGCAATTAGAAATTCAATTCCACATAAATGTATCCCTAAATTTGCAACACTCGACATGGAAAATATCTCCATTGAAATAAATATCAACAATAGAACTGTAAGATTTTCTTCCGTTTATTGTCCTAAATATACAAATATGTTTGTTAGCGACCTTAATATTATTACTAGCAGTTTTGTGGACTATTTTATTTTTGGTGACTTTAATGTACACCACACCAGCTGGGGCTGCCGAAAGAATAATGCTGCCGGTACTAGTCTCTATAACCGCCAACTAAATTCTAATTATTATATTTACTTCCCGAGCAGTTTTCCACGGTTTGGTCAATCTTCATCCCACACGTAAGCGTCAGTTGTTGATATACTCCTCACTAACTCCAATTTACGTATTTCTCAAGTTTTAGCACATCCCGAGCTATTAAATTCCGACCACGTTCCGATTACATGTAAAGTATTTGGTTCCATAATTGAGAATAAATCACTTATGATTCTATATAGTATGGCAAACTGGAAACAAATTGCAAAATTTGTTGATAATGAGAATTTTCCAAATACTCTGATTACACACACAAATATCGAACGAATTCTTTCCAGAGTCACGCAGATTCTTCAAGACGCCTCTAAAATGATTCCTGTAGCTGACAGATAGCAATGGCAAAGAAAATTATCGCAGAATAGTTTATTTTTAATTGGCCAAAGAAATAGATACAGAAGAAAACCTCAGAGAACTACAAATTCACAAGGGAGAAACTTAATAATATGTATATTAAAACAGCTGACTAACCTAATAAAGCAAAACATTCTCAGTGCTCGTAATAACAGCTGGCAACAATTTATGCAAAGATTACCAACTGGTAGTAAAAAATTCTGGATCTTAACTAAAGCATTGAAAGGTAAAAAATCAACGTTAGAAAGCTTGTCAAAAGATGGCGCTGAAATATTTAATAGCAAAGAAAAAGCGAATGTTATTGCAGAAGTTTTTGAGGACTACCATAAAACCACATATAATTTAATGTCACCAATTTATAATAAGGTGAGAACATATATAACATGGCTTAATCGACAAGAAACACCTAATACTATCCAACAATCCTTAACTACAATTGAAGAAATAAGATTTATATGTTAGATCGGTGAAAAATTCAAAAGCCCCTGGATTAGACGGCATTTATTCCATTATATTGAAAAGTATGTCTGAAATTATGAAAATTTTTAACTGGTGTCTTAAAAATGGTTATTTTCCTAATATTTTTAAAACAGCCAAAGTTATACCGATATTAAAATCTCGAAAGGACAGTAAATCGTCAAACAGTTATCGCCCAATTAGCATGTTAAATTGCCTTGACAAGGTGTTTGAGAAAATCATATTGAAAAGACTAAATGAATTTACTGAATGCAACAATGTCATACAAAAAGAACAATTTGATTTTCGCAAGGATCACTCTACAGTGCACCAAGTACGAAGGGTTGTCAATTGGATAACTAAAAATAAACAGGAACGGAAAACTACGGGAGTTGTTTGCCTAGACATTGAAAAAGCCTTTGATTCTATATGGCATGACGGACTTGTTTATAAACTTAATATGTTTGGCTACCCAATTTATCTGCAAAAGATAATTCAGAGTTTTTTAAGTGAAAGGCATTTTGTGGTATTTATTGATAATGAACACTCAAATGTACGCAATATATTAGCGGGCGTGCCTCAAGGCTCCGTTCTGTCACCCATATTATATTCTATATACATTTCAGACTTAAGAGCTCAAAAAGATCAAACAACAGCACTATATGCGGGCGATACTGCAATTATAGCTAGAGGAAAAGTTTCAAATGCCGCTATCAAATGATTGAATAATGCTCCCTTAAACGCCCAAAAATACTTCATCAAGTGGAAAAT
Organism: Sarcophaga bullata; assembly: GCA_005959815.1. Classification (NCBI taxonomy): domain Eukaryota; kingdom Metazoa; phylum Arthropoda; class Insecta; order Diptera; family Sarcophagidae; genus Sarcophaga; species Sarcophaga bullata. The sequence goes on from QOCX01000484.1 coordinate 47,305, forward strand.
TAAAATCAATCAAACAAAAACTCAGGCCATAATTTTCCCATTCAATAAATCGCCTAAAGGAACTCCTAGCATTCCGCTTATAATAGATGAAGAAGAAATTCCTATCCTAGAAACAATTAAGTACCTAGGCTTTGTCATTGATAAGAAGTTGACATTTAAACATCACATTCTTCAATCGTGCGGTAAAGCTATTAAATGCGGTCGAGCATTATTTTCCTTACTAAATCGTAGATCAATTTTGAATCATAAAAACAAAATATTGCTGTATAAAATGTGTATTCGTCCAATAATGACTTATGGGTGCCAAGTTTGGTCAAAAGTATGTGCTAAAACATATGTTAAAAAATGCAAGTAATTCAAAATAAGAATTTGAAAATTATATACAACTTGCCTAGGAGGTTTTCAACTAACAGATTTCACAAAAGATTCAAGCAGGATATGTTCATGACGGTTGTGAATAATTTGACCCAGAAATTTGAAGATCGAAATAGATCTTCAAATTATGAAACAATAAGAAACCTCTAACATTAACATCTTTTTAACTTCCGAAATGAAGTTTAACTAAGGGTTAGTGTTGGGAGTTTCTCAAAGGTCAAAGGTTTTTTCCTATCTTTTTCCCCTTACTCTGTAAATTAATAAGTTGTTTGTTAAATTAGGCTAATATTTGTTGCAATACCTTTTAAGTAAAAACTCAAAACTTGTATATTGTATATATTTTATGACACATTTTAATTGTAAAGTTGATAGTAAAATAAAATAAAAAAAAAGATAATTTGTTTTTAATAAACTTAAAAAAATTTAAATTAGTCTAAATAATATGAACAAATGGTAGTTTTTAAAAACCATATAAAATGTATTTGGGTATGTGAAAGTCAAACGAACGCAAATTAGGCGAGAAAATTTTATTTAATGCTTAATGCTTAATTCTAATCATATATTGATCTAATTTATTTAGAGTAACTAAAATCATATTTGAAATATTTTATTTGTTTCAATTTCTTTATTGCAGCTCCAATGCAATAGTGCATGCGGAAATGCTCCACTGACATCATCATATTCTTTTAATGACTTTGGTAAGTTTTTTTTAATGATTGAAAATGCTAAAATTTGCGATCATATCTTTAAAAATCACTTTAGAGTCGGCGTTTTATGATAACGTTTTCCTTTGTTTGTCGTTATAAAGCACTTAGGCATTGCCCCAAATTTAATATTTTTATTAATATTCCTGATTTACTTTAGAGGTGTTTCCCCTTCAGTGTACTAGTCTGTAGCGTGTAAGCCTGTCATAGGGAGGGTTGTGAGTGGTATTCACACCAGTTATTCTGCACATTTACTCTACACCAAGCATTACTGTATTTTAATAAAAAAATAAATATTTATTAATAACACGACTGTTTTTCCTCTATTAAAGGTTGTTGGTAATTTTTTTTCTTAATATACATATATAGTATTAATTTTTATAAGGAAATGTATGGTTATATATTTAAGTTGTTTAAGTTTAATGTAGAATCTACCAACTGGGACCTCCGAAGTCTGACAGTTGATAACGGGCGTCTTGTTAAATCCCCATCATTTATTCAGTCTCTTTTACCCATGCACCATTAAGGTATATAGCATTCAACAACATGTAAAAATAATAAAATTGTTTAATCAAAATGGGTGTTTTATTCTCCGTAATAGTTTTACCGAGAGAATTATTCAGTTAGTAAACGGTCAGCAATCGTACGTCAAAGAAACGTCGAAAAAATCACCGGTATTCATGAGAGTGTGCAGGATAATCCAAAGCAGTCGATTTGGCATCTTGCTAATTTTCGTCGAAAAATCATTTTCAGCGGTTAGGCCCATTTATAAATGAATGAGTGGGTACATGAACAAATAAAATTATAGAATATGAGACATTACAGATCCACATTATAATAGTTTCAACAGGACCGCGCTACTTACCACACAACTCACGTTATTTTGGATGTTCTGCACGATCGACTTGAGGGCATGCTGCCTTATTAAAAGCAATAAGTACAAGTGAAAACTACCAGCGAAATAATCTTGTGTATGGGACTTACAGTCTGAAAAAAAGTCTACATACACCACTGTATGTTAACCTTTTTCCCGCTGTTTTCTATCAAATTGAAAAAGGTGTTATAGCGTTGTTGAAGCCATTTACAATTAAGAATGTTTGCTAAAAAAAAAAGTGAATTTAAAAAATATAACGTAGATCTTATTGGGAAAACAACATAAAAATTTGCGGCGAAAAGTCTACATACAGTTGTGTACATACAGTGCTGTATGTATACTTTTCTCTTAGACTTAGACCATACATACATACATAATTGGCCATTACAACCCTTCAGTCAGGATTACGGCCTAGCTTCTCACACCACTTATGTTGTGTGTGCTAATTTTATACATAAGTGGCGGGACCTACAGTTTAAAGTCGACTCCGAACGACAGATTTTTTTGAGAAACTTTTCATGGCAATTTTATTTACTCTCAGAGTTTTTGCCAGAAATCTGCTGAGAGGAAGTCGCCGAAGAAATATTTTTTTCATATTTCATTTTTGATGTCTGACCGGGGATACGAACCCTGGCCTTTCGTCTAATAAGCCAACACACTACCTACTAGACTACGGCGACTTCTATACTCTAGACCATACACAAGATTATTTCGCTATAATAAATAAATAATAAATAAATATATAGTAATAAAGAATACAATGAAAGGAGTAATTCCAGAAAAAATTAATTCCCAAATATATGTTTGAACCTGTAAAGACTTAATCTGTTTTATGCAATCAGTCTTTATTTAAATTATAGAAAATTTTTAAGTTCTAATGCATAAAACAGTATTAAGTCTTTACAGGTTCAAACAATATATTTGGGAATTCATTTTTTCTGGAATTACTCCTTTAATAAACAAAATTTTCTATAATTTAAATAAAGATTGAAATAGTCTTGCAGTTAATTTTTATTTGTAGATAATTATTTCTTTTGTTCCTTTGTTCTTTTATGGAACATAGGGGCATGTCCAATTTACTCCCCCTTATTTTGTTATTTTTTCGATGCTTTCCTTCAGTTAAGCAGCTGTTTGATGAAGCAGGTCTTAGGATGATAACAGGTTTATTTGTCATTACCTAGAACACTTATTGAGCGTTGTGTTGAGAAACTTTTCTGATTGAAACCTTATCCTTGTTGATGTTATATCCTCTCGAGGGACAAGTATCAAGAGGTTTCCGAGATGGAATTAAAATCTCTTATTTTTATAAATGCTAAAAACAATTATGGCAATTGATTTGTCATCATAGGGGTTTCTTAGCTTTTGCGCGAAACCACTACAAGACGCTCAACAATTAGTTACTGGCATTTTAAAAATGATTTTCTTAAAACACCTGTGAGCTAACGTTAGTAACGAATATGTCTCTCCAAAAACTTCTGGTGACTATTGTATTCATATGGACCTACTTTCTGATTAATAACACTTTGAGTCAAAAAATAATATTTTAATTACAACCGAGTAACTACATGGTGTAAGTTGTAAATTTAATTGAATAGAACTCAAAAATATTTCTTTTATATTTCTCGAACCCTCCAAACTAGTTTTATTTGAAAAAAAAAATTATAACTCAAAGAGTTTTGGACTGATTTTTAGAATTCCCCCATATGATTGTATTCTTTACCCTGTTTATCACTTAATTTACCATGGCTCTCTCTCAAAAATTAGTCCCATTATATTTGATATTTCAGATTTGAAAGTGTTTTTATTACACAAAATATGCCGCTTATGTGTGCGAAAGGCACAGTCGTAACAGTAAGTGACTATTATGAAAATCATTGATCATCTTACCGTCACTGGACCTGAAATTATAATATAAATATAACTCTTTCTAAGCTGAGAGATTCCAAATACAATAAATACATTCCATATAACTTCACCTCGACTTCACACATTAGTTTTAATATATTTAATTAATTAATTCCTTTATTTCCTTTATTCCTTTCCTTTCCTTTATTCCTTTGTGGAAAGTGCAAAATGTGTTAAATAAAACTATATACAAGATAAAGGAAAAAGAAAATATTTTCAAAATTAAACTTGACAATTCATGAAAGTCATTAGTTAACAATTCATTCGAATCCATTGATTGAATTAAATAATATTACAAATATAAAAGAATATACAATCAGAAAGTTAAAATCATAAGTTAATCTAAATCTCAGCTCTGCCATGTAGAGCAAAAGATTCCAAAAATTTTTGTAATTAGGTAAGGCTTGGAGCAATCTATGAGGTTCAGAGACATTGAAAAAATATATGAAATGTACGCTATTTACTGTATAGAAAAAATTAGACATTGGTATGAAATAAATATTTTCCGACTCTAATGCGTACATATAAAAATATGACGCGACTGTTATCCTCTTTATTCTCTTTTATTCTCTTTATCAAACGAAGAGTAAATATCATCATAAAAGAATGCACTTTAAGAATAACAGCACTTATTCGATACTTTTGAAAAATAAGGGAAAAAGCACTATGTATATGTACATATTTCTATATGTATATATATCGTTAGAGGGTTTACTACCCCCCCCCCCTTTCCAAAAGATTGTGAATTGTGAAAATCGGTCCATATTTTTTGCCTTCATGTAAAAGATAACCTTCGACAGACGGATTCTCTCTTGCTCGGACGCGGACAGTACTTCTTTGGAAAACGTCTAATAATATTATCTTAAATACCTCAAGTAACCGAGCAAAAATTAAAAAAAAAATGAAAAATTGTGTAATATGCAGGTTTTCTTTTAATTTTCGTTGGAAATGCTTTTTGTTTTTTCTTTTTTTGAATAACTAGAATGTGCTAATCGCCTAACTAGAATATGCAAATCGTGCTGTCAGAATTTAACGAAAAGTCTGTCAAATGCTTAGGAAATATTTTTAAAACTTTTAAGTGGCTATTCATACTTTTTTAAATTTAAATAGTAGACGTAAATAGTAGATGTAAATCTAAACTAATTTTTAATAAACCAATTTTTTTTAAATTATGATGTAGAATTAATAATGTTAACGTTGTGTTGTTTACCACCATGTGTTGTAAATGCCATTGCACTGTTTACTATTCTGTTATGCTTTTATGTATATACATAAAAGGCATTACAGCTTGCTGTTTGTTATTATTGTACACACATTCATAATTAAGTAAATTGCGATTCGTTATGAACTTAATGAAATTTTTAACGAAAAGTTCACTTAGCATGTTTTCTTTTGGCAAATGGAATTGCGTGTATTCGCCGAGTTGAACAGAATTGGATTAGTGGATTATAGATAGGCCTTTACTTGTGTTCATGTTTCTTACTGTATGTTAGTACGTATGTAAATGTGCACTTGCAAAATCAACATTAGGTTATATAAGTAGTTAGGGGATTCCCATTTTTTTCTGCCATCATTGATAACAAATATGGCATTGCAATATTTAACAGCATAGGCATATTTTTAAATCTCTGCACATTCAGAAATTCAGTTGAAAAAATGCTATGTTCAGCATAATTTTATTATTTATGTACACAATAAAATATATACAGTGGCTCAAACGTATAATTGGACACTAAGTATAAGATTATTCAAATCTCCACTCCCCCCATTGTATTTGACGTAAGCCAAACACTGAGTTTTGCCTAAACAATGCTCAGGCTATTTTCAAGCATAGGGGATTATCGGTAATGGTGGGAGAATGTGATTCCAGTGCAGGATTAGGGTATATTCATTATATAGACAGTAAAATGGATTCATTCCAATATTTGGGCATTTTAAAAAATATGAAGCAAAGTGCCTATAAGCTAAATAAATTGCACGCGTTCGTTTCTACAAGAAAAACGATCTGAAGAACGTTGCGAAACTGTAGATTACGCATAATTGTTAAAATCTACTAAAAAAACCGGCACAGACCCCTGATATCAACATTATTGAGCATGTTTGGGAAAATCTTGCCCGTAAGCCTTATAAATCTAGTATCAGCACAGTGGAGCAATTGAAACAAGGTATTAGACGGGAATGGAATAACAAAACCCCGGAATTTTATGCCTACCTCTTGCAGTCAATGCTTCTACGTTTTGGAAAGTAAAAGGATTTGGTTCCAAATGTTAAAACAGTGCCTTTTATTTGACTGTCCAATTATGTGTTTGACTTGAAATTCGTTAATATTGGTTTCCTCTTTCATTTTAAAGGTTTTTTTAAATAAAACATGCTAAGAATTATACATTACTGTTAAACTTTTTTGGTTATCTATAAATCCGTATCAATATTTGCATTGAAGTGGAGAAATCAGCACTTGAATAATCTCATACCTAGTTTGAGCCACTGTACAATTAATGTGAATTTAATCAACTTTAAAAATCCATCAGTAATTGTCATCTCAAACATTGAAGGGTTTAATGATAAACTAATTAAAAGTAACACCCCTTAAGCGAACACCTTCCTATAGCGGATAAAGCTTACTCGACGGTCGTTGTCCGCCTACGGAAGGTTTCCACGGAGTTGAACCACAGGCCCTCATCTAATATCTCAATGCACTACCTACTAGACTGCGGCGAAATAAAAAATAAAAAATAGTATAATAAACGGAAGGATAAATTTTACATACCGCCGTCCCTTCATGGAGCTTGAAAAAATCTACTAAATAGTTTCATTACTGCGAAATAAATTTTGTACATACTCACCGTTCAGCAACTGAAATATTTATTTTTATTCACTAACAATAGACAATGCCAAAAAAAGTAATAAACGCAGAAATGTATAAAAAAAGCAGAAATAAAACAATCGGAGTAAATTAAAATGAAAATACAACCGAAACAAAAACAATACTCAACAAAAGAATTCTGTGAAATAAGTTTAAAGGTAGCAACAGCAGGAATTACAAACACATCCAGGGCAAAACATGCAGAACATCCAGCACCCATAAGATTTAAGAAAAAATAACAAAAGAATACAATACCCAATATAAAATAACTAAAGCTGCCGTATTTCAAAATTTACCGACATTTAAAGATTTTTTTACAATTAGAAGAAATAACTATTTTGTTCATCAGGTATTTTTATTTTACTTTATCTCTTTTCTTCATAGTAACCAATTTCTTTAAACGGTCAAATTGAGCAAAATATAGCAATTATAGACGTGAATGCTATAGCATCTCTATTATGTAGAATTTTCAAACATAAGAGATTGTTAATTATAATGCAAATATGTCTGGCAAGTACGGATCATTGATCACGATATCATATTATTCTTCACCTAAAAAATCTCTCCGTTGGTACTCAAAGGTTCTACTATATCTACTAGATTTCTCTGTATATAATTCTTCATGTTAGATACACTTCGCCAACGTATTTTTAAAGCGCACACTATCAAAAGAAATTCTAGCACCTTTAAATTACAATTGGGAAAAATATTTCGTAAAGTGCAAATATGATAGTTATAGGCTAAAAATAAAATTCTAATCATATAGATGCCCAAACGCTTACCTTCTGAAGATCACCATAACTCCAATTCGGATATTAAATTCTAAAAACCTGTAGTTAAATATAATAAATCTCTCTTCTTTCGTTTTCTATAAATAAATGCTATAGCATTTACGTCATCCTGATTGAAAAATATTACCTATATAATCGTGAACTCTATAACAATCATTGTATGTAGCTGTTAAAATACAACGTTCTAACAATTATTATAAGATATACGAAATCAAATTTTGAATATTACAATTAGTTTCAAAAATATATGACTGTCTATTTTTGCAGCTCCCTGAAATTTTTTGCGTCCGCGAACGTGTTAGTATACAAAACAGCTATATTTTCTTTTAATATTTCGTCTGGCATCACTGAGTTTCACAGAAAACAATACATGGCACTCAAATAATGCTGAAATTAATGGAACGGACGCAATCCAACAAATAAAGGCAAAAAAGGGACAAAAATTCAAGAAAACAACAACAATAATAAATTACTTTTCGCTTATTCTTAACAGATTACTTTTGTTAGTGATTGATTTATAATGTTGGTACTTTTAATTCTAAAATCTCTAATATAAGATTGGTATACAATATATATGCATATGTACACACAAACACGCAGGCACAAGTATTGGGACTACATATATATAAGTAGATGTGTTCAGATAGCTACAACTACAAAGGTTTTTTCAATTGCTTTCTAAAATTACCATAATCCATCGATATTTATCTGATTTATTTACATATATTGCCAATGAGGTCACAATACCCATTTCGATCTGTATAATTGAAATATTAGAAATGCAGAATTAATTCTTAGAGATACAGCTAAAATTCGATCATTATATGTTGGTAAGTTCATGTTCTACATCTTTTTCTATAATATTTTTTTTAATATTCAATTGCAAAAGCATACCTACTTATTAACCGATAAATTGATTGGTCTCTCATCTTTTTCGTATATTTGTTTGATCATGTTTTCTTCTGCAGTTCATGCTCAAAAATATGGGAGAAAAATTACAAAAAAATAAAAAAAAAACAAACAAGTCAAAAAGAATCACAAAGCGGGCCGCGTGTTTGTTATTGGTGACGGTCATACATACCTCAAATACATCACACCGCCTGCAAGCTGCATGCTTACGTGCTTTAGTTTTTAATAAGTAATATGAATGGTGTGTCCTTTTCCTTTCTTTTTTTTTAAAAAGATTTAAACAGAACACAACCAAACTGAACTGAACTGAAGAAATTAAAACTATACTAAGAGCTGTGCAGAACAGAAGAGGACGAGAGAACAACAAAAAACAGTTCAGGTCGAAAAGTTACAAAAACACTATGATTCTCATATTTATGATTGTATATATGTTCGTATTTGTCAACTATAGTTTAAAACTGTTCATATTCCATATGAACACAACAACTTGTGTATACCAACAATGCTTACAAATCATTATTGCTTCATATCGAGGAAAGACATAAACTGTTAATTTTTCAAAGAATTACGTTTGTTGTTCTACCCACGATATTTAGCGTTTTATCTATTGTATTGCGCACTTGCAAAATATTAAGTTGGTATGTCAGAATCTTCCTGATAATTAATTATACTTCATAGCAGGCCAACCAAAATTATGCAAATTTATATTATTTGTAAACTATGTTAAATCTCCTTTTGCTTTATTTATCTTACTAGCTTTTGGTTTTCCTAATTTTTCTCGAAACATACCGTGCACTTAGTGCAAGTTAAACGTTATGTTCAACTGGGAGTTCATCCGGTAGCCTAGCTTTTCTTGAAGTTCGTCTTCGATTAGAAGTGGAGTTTCTCTTGTGCTTTTAAATCTTTTTATAGTTTCTTATGACTTTATTACCTCTCTTTCAGATATAACAATATGCTTCTGATTGATTATCTTATATCCGGAGCTCCTCTAAATGGCTATCAATATTAGTAATTGATATTGTTCCCGCGTTCAATTTGGACTCTTTAATTCTTCGGTGAAAGATTCAGTTTGAGGTTTGCCTGCTTGTGGATGTGCTCACTATTTGCGATGACCACTTTTAGTGAATTCTGCCCTCACTGTCCAGTTTCCCAATATTGACCCTATTGCTTCTAATATTTTTGTAACACCCGAATTGGCTTCCTGGTATCCGTCATTTCCAAAAATAGATTCGCTGCCTACGCTTGCACTACCAGATCCAATCTTTTATTTTAGCTTAAAGTCCTCACAGATGAGATAAAGTTGCATCTTTAATTCATCTCTTAAATAAATTGGCGTTAAACAGCAGTTAATCAAAATCCATACTCTTGTCTCATATATGCAATATCAGCTCCATCTTGTACTACACTAGCATCGCTATCGTTAGGTTTCTACGTCGCGCCTGCTTTTGTACTGTATTCGTATTTCTATTTGCGTGAAGTATTCTCAAATGACCCACTTTAGAGCATCTATTCCAGTATAATTCTATTCCTTTTTTGCCAAAACACGTGAAGCATTTCTTGTGAAATTTTGTAAAGTTAAAATCTCACTCTTCCCCATCTAATATTGAACGACTCGACTGTTTCGCTTCTCAGCCTCTTTGGCTTACATTGCATTTTGCCGCTGTTCGGTTTCGATATTCCAATCAGCATAAAATTTTTTCTACTGTTATAAATCTTTCAATGGTTTTGGCTACTTCTCCGGTAGTTATCAGGCTTTCTAAGTCTTGAATATTTACAGTAATACTTGCAGTGATGCTACGCATTGAGCTGAGTCTCTCATTATTTCCTTTATGTCTGTGTCACATAAGCCCGCCATATGTCATACTTCGACTTTATCAACTCATAATAAAGTTGAAGAGCAGGTTATCTTGTGTGGTTTATTTCACTCGTACTTATCGATTAGCGCAACACATAAAATTAGGCAACTTTTAACTTTTAACTTTTACATACTTCGGAAATTATCAGCTAATTTGTTTTGTACTCCCTACTTTAGATTTTCTTGTTGTGTAGAGAAAAACAGAGTACTTCGGCTTATATCAGCTGGCTTGTTTTGATTTCTTGTCTTTACGCATGCCGGATTCTATGTGAATCGACCTTTCCTATAAAGAAGACTTCCTAAGCTTCCAAGCTCAATCAGCATTAATCGAGTTCTTGGTTTTGTGATCGCCTTAATATTTATGTTCGATTCTCTGTTCAATATTCTGAGAACATCTACAAAATTGCGTTCTTTTGTAGATTTTATAATGATTGCCCCAGGTTTATGTTTGAATAGTTTATAACTCATTTGTCTCTTTTCCGGAACAACTTCGGCCTCTTCTGCTACACTTTCTTTAACTTCTCCGATAGTTCCTTACCTGAATAGTTCGCTGTAACTTTGTTTTCTTTCTTTTGTTTTCTTCTTTGATCCTTCTGATTGTTCAAGAACTTCCGACATTTTTTTTTTTTTTTTTTTTTGAAGAAAAGTTAAAAAAACTTAAGGAAACTGCTGCCCAAACTGCTGTGTAGAATTTGTAATTTTATATATAAATTTAAATTATAGTTCCAATAAGAAAAATACTCTTCCTCCTTTGGTTTCCCCTTTTGAATTGTCAGATTTGAAAACTAAACAAATATAGTATATATTCGATTTTAATTTTTAAGGTTCGTAACATAAATACTTTACTTTTTATTTTTTTTCCCTAAAATTTTATTGTATTTTCCTCTTTTGCCCCTAAACAAAATTTTTAAAAAGTATGTGTCTACATTCGTCTGCCTTTTTGCATTTACGTCTGTATTTATGATCATATTCGTACTTTCATATGCAAACGCATTCATGCATTGGAATCTAAATGAGTACACACAAGAATCCATTAATACCAGAAAGATAGGACTCGCGAATGTATAATAATTATAACTCGCGTAGGTCGTGTTAAAATCCCTAATACTAACACAACATTAAAAATGCTGCCAAAAGGCTTTCTTTTTGTCTGCATGTCTGTCTTTTTGACTGCCTGGCCGTTTGTCGCACAGCTTGATTAGTTCGTTGGGTTATTGGAAACTGCGTATGCAGATGTAGGCAAATGAATCTTTGAACAGATATTGCCAATCTTCATACTTTTTAATTGAAACAAAAAATTGTTAATTTTTTTAAAATACAAAATAAGTATATAGTTCTGATTACTTTCTAAAACCCGATTCTGTTTAAAGTTCTTACTTTATAAATTGTAAATTAAAGGTCTATACTTGATATCACTAGAACCTAAAATAAGTGCACACTGTATACCTGGTTGCACAAGACAGTTTCAGAAGAGATCCCAGGACTGATTTAAATTTAGTGACTTTTCGTTTCATTGTTGCTTGTTTCTTTATAGATTGTGACGTTCTTGTAAGGAATTTTTGCGTGGGCGTAGTAAATATTGGTTAAGGGAACAAAGGAATAAAAAAATATTAATTCTTACAAATAACTTTGAAAGTTTAATTTGTTGTTATCATAATAATTCTTTTTTATAATTATTTTTATTTATTTTTTTTTTTTGAATAATAAAACATATGCTAATTATTTTCAAATCGAGTCCAATAAATTAAAATAATGGTGGTTTTTTTCTGAAATTATATATTCAGTTCATGTATTGCAATAAGCACATCAGAAACGATTAAATCGAAATGCGATGTTGCTACGAATTTTAGACCACTTGAAAGCTTTTTTATGGCCCACTACAATAAGTCGTAGAGAGGTGTAGAATTTTTTTGAGGGTTTTTTACTGAAAAACAATTAGATGTTTTTAGAAACCTACTTTCGCTGGTTCCTGACTTATAAGCCAATCAATATAATGAATTTTGTGTGCTTCTAATTGCAACTAAGTACATAAAAAAATTACCGTACAAGAAACTAATTATCGTAATCTTATATTTTCTTGTCTTTATATATATTTATTTATATAGTTTTTATTTATAATATATATAATCTCCTGTCGTTCCTAGTTGACCTTAACCGACTATAATTTTCTAACTTGTTGTACTTTAATTGGTCATGAATTAAAAAAAATTCAAATTCAAGAAAGGCAATGAAACGGTAAAACGCATTTCTTTGGTTCATTTGACTGTTTGTCATTAAATTTTCAGATTCACGTTAGTTTTGTACGATGATGTCGACAGAAATGCCACATAATGAATGAAAAATAATAACATATTGGCTTGAACATAAATAATTTGGTCGTACTTAATTAACATGCAATACATATTAACAACTACAACTAATACTTGTGTCATCATTGGTCGCATTTCAGATGTACATGTATGTTGCACAACAAAATTCTTTTTAAATTCATTTATTAAGAGCTGAAATTTTAAGTATGAATATGGATGTTTGATGTGTTAAATTCTGTAGGCATTATTTACTATTTGCCATCTGCTGTCATTATTGCTGCTACTGCTACCACTGCCACTACTAATAAGCCATTTCATTCAGCCAGTAATTCAGCCTGCAAGTTGACTCTCAGCCAATCTATTCAGTTAGCCATTCATGTTATTATAATTTTAAGTTTTTATGTAATTTGCGGTTAATAAAATGATTTTAATATTTTATAAGTTCGCATAAATATATATATATATGTTCGAATATATTTATATATAACTGTATGTGTATTTCATATAAAGAGAATCACTGAATTGTTTAAATGTAATGAAATTAAAAAAGTAAAAATATAGAGTGCATGCTATAGGTACAAGTAAGATGTTCTAAGTTGATGAAACTGCATAATCAACAGACAAATGGGAATGTAAATGCTATTAATATCTTCATTCTATTGTTTAAAAAATGTTTAAGACCCCCAAAGGTATAAAAATCTGATCTATATGATTTTTTAGGAATATTTATTTAATTAATAAGTCACAACAAATCAAGTCGAAACTGATTCTTACTTCATGATATGTTACGCAATTTTCCATAAAAGAAATTATTTGAAACAGCAATCAATTTTGAAATTGAAATAAAATTAAAAAATTCTCAGGTTCCGTTGCACAGAAAATATTCCACAGAAAATATCTGAAGATTTAGGTTTAGATGCTTCTCTTTCAAACTTTTATAAAGAACTTAAAAAGATATTCATCTGACGACTTAAATACGACGGTAGAAGGGCTACACGATTTCCGAATGATAGCAGCGCAGATACCCTTGAGATAAAACAAAGTTTAATGAATATACAAAACGGGTACTAAAACTCCTGTAATACCAAAAATCGCATCTCAAGTTATTTGGAAGGACTGCTGGTCATTGTGGTGCGCGTCTAAGAACGTTTAAATACCTGTTTTATTTAAACTACCTTTATGAAATTTCTTCAAAGGTTGGGCGAGATATGATATGATGATGAGAGAGTTGACTTGTTTGGGTCCCACTTAAGAACTGCGTTCAAGTCAAATTTGTGCAATGATAATGCCTATTTGCCATCATCTCTTGATATACCTGTACTATCGCTAACGCTTCTGGAATTGATACAATCAGCAAATATATGCTAAGATGATACCTAAACCTGTCAAAATGATCAACAGTGTAGAAACATTTTTAAAAGTTGCTGATGTCTAAATAAACACCAATGTTGAATGCGAAAGGTGTACTCCGGACCTTCAATTTGCATTCAGAAAAAAAAAACACAGCACTATTAAAACAAACTCTCAGATTGGTACAAGTTTGGCTTGAAGGCGTGATTCGTCAGATAAAACAAAATTTTACATACTGATTGAGTGTTCGCCAAGTGACTGCAGCCTGTGTGCTAGTGGGTAGTATATTAAGCCTCGTTATATATATTAATTCGGATATGCCTATTATACTCAGTTTTCCACCTTTGCTAATAATACTGATATCATTAGCAGACATGAGAAACCTTACGAAGCGTTCCGATACATAAAAATACAAATTTTTCAGCTAGAGAAAATGGTTCAATCCGTAGATAATAAATGTGAAAACCCAAAAATGTGTGCTTGCAACATTTACGCTAATTGAAGAAATAATCAAATAGTGCCACAACAATCACATTAAAAGTATCCTTGCATTCATCTCTGTAGACGCCTGAAATGAAAATTCCACGTAAATGTCAAGTTAGCACAAATTAAAATAAAACCGTTCGAAATTAACCTGAAGTTGGTTTGCAAACTTCTACTTCTCTCAGAACCTATGTGGTTCTATGCAATATAATGGGAGGCAGCCTGAGCTTTTCAAAATAAAAAAATTCAAAGTCGCAAAACAAAATCCTACTTATTACTTATTAAGCCTGCATCGGGGAATATTAAAACATCATACAAACATATGTACATAAGGATCTCAACGTGTTAACTGTCAAAGCAGAGATTGGAAAATATTTTGAAAAATACACGAAAAAACTGCAATTCTAACCAAATTCTCTCAACATCTTGGACACATTCACCAAAATTCTTTATTATTTCAATGTAATTGAAGATTCAGTAAAGATAAAAAAATACATTAAAAAGAAACAATTTAATTTATTTTAACACGACGCAATCGATTCGATTAACTAAGCATTACTTTTTAGTCAAAATGAAGGAATTAAGAACAATTTGCAATGTTACCTTTTGTTACTCACTTTAGGAAAATCAATTCTGAAACCTTAGTATTATCTCTAAAACTAGTAAAATATTTTGTTTTGCAATCTACAATCAAAATTTCAATGAAAAATTTCAGTTAGTAGCATACAAATATAGTCTTAATGTTTGAGCATAAAATTGCGATTCATTTTCATAAATAACAATGGCCTAAGTATATATATAGTACGAATATGTGTCTTCATATATGCATGTACACAAGTATGTATGTATGTATGCTTGCATGTATAGATATGTGATTTTATATGCAAAACTGTTTTTTTATTATTAAAGTAGTTATTTTCCCTAATTACTTATTAAAAAAAATAATACTTATAATGAATAAGTAAGTATAAAACAAAATCATACAGCTGATGTTAATGTCATCAAAAGAAACATTTAAATTTTTCAGTTATTGTTGTATTGCCAGCGTAGTTATTACATTGTAAATGTATTTTTTATGAATATCATCACAAAGGCATGAATGGATATATATACGTATACATTTTCTTCAAGTTCAACATTAACATTAATTGTTATAAAATTTTTATTAAAATTAAACAAAAAAAATGATGACTATAAATTCAATAGGTTCGCTTGTTAGACACAAATAAGTTCAATGTTTGTAACCATTTGGATAAAATATGGTTAGAAACAAGTTGTAGGTCTTAAAAATTGTTATAATACAATGAATTTTATGTAGGGTTGCACAAGAAAAATTATAAAAATGTAATATCTAAAGAGGAACTTGTCAAGCTGGTAATTACGTCAAACGTATACATTTTGAAATAAATATATACTGTTACTCCTTATTGCATTTACGACGATCATAATGCGTGTAATTTGCTACTCCATTTAACAACTAATTAAGTTTGCATAGCAAATTATAAAAATACAACATTGGTAGATTTTTGAAAAACTTTTTGAACGCTTTAATTTAATTTGATTTGAATCCTTTGTAGTTCCAATCAACGTATAATTAAAATTATATAGCAATTGTATATAAATATTACATAATCTAAACGTCTTTTATGTTGTCCAAAAATAAATAATAAAAAAGGGCTACAGAATGCTAATTTCACGACATTTTATTTAAAAAAGTAATTCTTAAATTATTTCCTATTTGATTTTACACATTAAAAAATTAAATTCGAACACTTTACATTTAATATTCTATTTTTTGTAGTATAAAATAACTTCAAATTCAGAATTTGCATATATGAGATGCATAAAAACGAAAATAATATTTAGATTCATATATTTCATTTTTTTCGGTAACCCAAAACGGTAAATGAATGTTAAGATTTATGTTTTATATATAAATCCATTGATTTATTTTCTAATTATTTTTTATATATGTATATTTCATTTTGTAGAGGAATACTTAATTTTAATGTCATCACTTTTTCTCTTTCAGAACATTTATACTGATGACAGCTCACCAATGTCCACATCTGATGTTGAAAGTTTTACAGGCAAAATCGTTTGTAACATCGATGGCAGCTCTTATATAATCGACGCTGAAAAGGCAACATTATCGAGCATTAGCGATAATTCTTTAAGTGGTATGTAATGTTGCAGAATAGAAAATACAAATGTGAATTACATTTATTATATTTTACAAGGTTTATAAACTCTCATTATAAGTATTGTCTTTTTAAAAATTGTCAGAAATATTCCCAACATTAAAAAAAAAATCGATGATGATGGTAGCCCCATAAATCCTGTAACGAAATATTATAAATTATAAACAGTTTTATTTTTAAACAGTCTAAAGATAAGATACATTCTTTTCGTAGTACTTAGAACATTTAAGTCCTTGAAAATCTTCATAGTTTTAACAACATTCAAAGCAAACTGAATGAGATAATAAATGGAGAATGGCCCCTATTCACTGAGTGTATTGCGTTTAACCTACAAAAATATGTTCGAACTCTGTCTACGTCCGTCGGGAAGACTCAAAATAAACTTCGTAGGCACCGTCAGATGAAGTGAATTGTTTCTTATATCGTTTTAAGAAGCCAAGCCACGTGAAAACTTTTTTTGCAAAAAGCAAAAACTTGCTGGTTTTAGCGAAAATCTCATTAAATTTTAGATAGTAAACAACATTAGCTTTTTCTCACATTGAAATCACCTGTAGTCACATAAGCTCATCCTATGATATTCGCGTTAATCTCGATAAGGCCTGATTTACGGTCATAGCACTATGAACGACAAATGTCATTACCGTCACCAAAATATCAACAAGTATTAATAACTCCTTTTAATGGTTAGCTTTTACAACCATTGCTCCTTAATTTATAAAAAAAATAACCCAGAGAATGTAAGGGACAACTAGTATATATGTATATTACTTACTTATACATTAGTATATATCGCCTTAATATAGTAAGTAATGTGTTGTTTTATTAGACGGGAGCTAGTGGTTTAAACCCTGGCTCAGCCATTTCAAATAAAATTAAATTTGAACCATATTTTTCGGCGACTTAATTTCAACACTCTTTTGCAGAAACTTTCAAATTCGATAAAATTGCCATGAAAAGTTTTTCAAAAATCTGTCGTTCGACTTTAAACTGTGGGTCTCAACACTCAGAACATATTTTTCGGCGACTTGATCAAAGCAGTCTTCTGCAGCAACTCCGAAATTCGATAAAATTGCGATGAAAAGTTTCTCAAAAATTTGTCGTTCGGAGTCGACTTCAAACTGTGGGTCCCGGCACTCATAGAAAAATTAAACACACACAAAAAGAGTGGTGGGAAATCATAGGCAGTAATCTTAGCTAAAGAGTTGTAATGAAGAATTAGGTAAGGAAGTAAGTCGTAAGTATATAATAAAATAAATCCCCTTTGTCTAAACAAATAAATTACCCTGATCGATGAAAATGACGAGCACCAAAAGCCAATGATAATGAACTTATGTTCTAAATTTGATGCTTATTGCTTATTGCACACTGGATATTCTGCACAAGCGATTGAAGGGCATGGTGATGTGAACTGATCACGAAGATTGTGAGATATGTTTCCGTTAGACAATTTAGTTCTTTTAAACGAATAAAAATTTTTAGCGACTTTGTTTTATATAAATTTAAAGAGAGGAAATGCTTATATGAAGATCCTATACAATGAATTAATGTTAATTATTCATTTGCTTACGACAACAGATTATGACATATTAGCTAACTAAGCATATACTGGAAATACACAGTATTATTTATAAATAGCAAAAATAAAATGTTTCTTAACAATTTAGATCTTTATTTAGATATTTTTTTTACTAATGCTTTACTCTTATACAAGTCTACTAACTTTCATTAAAGTTTTTAAATGCACGTCGAAAAGAATGATTGTTAGCATAATCGGATCTATAATATTTTAATGCTTCAAAAATGATGCGTTGGACTTACAGGAACATTGAATTTCATGAACTCTGAATCAACGTTACCTCGTATTAAACCCAGAAAAGATCGACCCAGAAGATCGACCCAGCACAGATCGACGACTTTTAAGTCTTAGCAATATAATCATATCAAGTCTACTATGATACGATGGTAAGACACAGGAATTCCAACTAAAACCACTGCGACAGAAACTTAAGAATTATTTTTGCACTGATTAATACTATTTACATGAATAGAATAAGAAGATTCCATATAGTAGAATCAAACTCCAGAATAGGTCGAATAGAATATTTTTTATTAAATGGTCTATCTGTATAAAATCTACTATTTTATATAAGATCAGCCTTGGGTCAATAAGATTTATTTAAATTATCTTTATTAAGTCTGTATAAACACTACTACTTTTTATATTATTATTATTATATTTTTTGTTGGGTGTTTTCTTTGAAGAGTGCTTTCAACTCATTGGACATATATTCCCCATGAAGTTTGAGTATGAGTTTGTACAGGTCAGCATAATAGGTCGTTATTTCCGACTAATCTTCTGATTCGTTTTCTTTCTGATACTTTTATTATGAGTCCTGATTACTATTTTACTTGTACCAATTAAATTTTTTTCAATCACTCGTTTTCGATGAAATCTGTAGATGGAGCAATGTTATTTTACCAGAATTTATAAACTTTAACAAATACCTGTGTGAGATTCACAATACCAAATTAATAATAGTAAATAACTCTATTTAAAAGAGTAAAGTGTAATTTAGTAAAAGCTTTTCCTAACTTTACTTTTGGGCACTTACTTATGTAAGTCAATTCTTAAGTAAAATTAGGGCTAGAAACAAAATTTTAACAAAATGAATAACCACATAGTAAAACAATAATAATGCGATTTATTCAAAACCTTAATGTCTCCCTCAGTTGTGCCATGTTACTGCGACCCTGAATAAATTTGAGTTTTGAAAATTCTTGTATTTTAATAAAGAAAATACAAATATAATGTTCAATGGTATATGGTCTTAGGCTAGTATAGTACGTATGGTAGTAGTACTGATAATATATAGACTTACAGCCCTCAAAGTATAGATATTGTTTATCATTAGTAATATATAATATTTATATAATATTTGCAGGGGCCTGTAAGTCTCGTTCCCCTCGTCTTCGAACTCGTAAGAATCGATATCGATGCCTCCGCTGCATGGCGAGTCCTCCCATAACCGCCTCTGTCGTTCATTTTTCGTGCCCGTTGTTGACAGCTCTAATTTACCCAACTCTCGTTTAAACCGTTCCACTCTTAGTTCGAAGAGTTTCATTCTTTTTTTTTATTTATTTTTACTTTTAGATTTTGCAATCCCACTTCTGACACCAATTGTTACGTTTTTACCTTTTAAAAACGTTTAAAATATGAGCTCGTAGATTGCAAATAAAAATAAAAAGGAATTTATGTTTAGTTTTAATTAAATTGTTTATTATTCGCAAAATTTTGGGTGCCACTGTCCACAATTTATTCTAACAACAACAATTGCTTAATTTGTTATTCCTCTGTTTATGCCCTTTCTGATAAACAATAACAATTATTACACCATTGTTCTGTATATCTTTGTAATGGAGATCTTCAAACCACGATTGCTTTCTTCACACGCAACGCATCTTCACACTAGACTGACTGAACTTCTACTCCAACTCCTGCCTGCTTTGCCTTGCCTCTTATATAAACAGTCTGATGAAGGTTTTTGAAGGTAAACGTTCGAGGCTTCGCCTAAAATTAAGTAGTGTCATAGTGGCTTTATAATGGATAGTGTACGTTCTTTAATTAACTACGGAACTGAAATTTTATTGAACCAGAATTTATAGAAATAAATAAGTCCGTTTATATCGTGTGAGATTAAACGCGTAGCTAATGAGTATGTTTAGCAAGCCAAACTTAAAGAATCGTTTATATTTGGGGTCTTTAAACTATTTACTTGTGCATAGTTATTTTATAAAAACATACCTTATAATAATATGAAGTCCAAGATTTTAAAAAAACTTTATTTTTTGATTAGTTGCAGCTATTTCTTTTACCAATCAAAAAAAATATTCAATATTACAAACAACAAAATCGTCGTCAAAATCTAGTGTAAATTCAAATTCAACCTCAAAGAATATTGCGACTGTTGGTGAGGACGTTCCGAAACAGACTGAAAAACAAGCGCGTCAGCCGTCAAATCTGGGGACGAATCCTAAAATTCATACTTTCCGAGTTGTGAGCGCAAATGATGCTAACGTTCAGCTGCTACGAGAAAATAATCAATTCAAAATACAGAAACCCATTTTAATGTGCTTTATTTGTAAACTCTCATTTGGCATTACGAAATCTTTTAGTTTGCATGCTAACACCGAACACGGTTTGGACTTGCAAGACCTGGAAAAACACTTATTGATGCAACGCGAATATTCAAGTGCCATTATACAAAGAACTATGGACGAGAGTCCCCAAATTTCCTTTCTAGAACCTGTCGATACTGACGCTCTGTCCATGAGTGGCTCTTCACCCACTAATGATTTAAATAGTATGGAAGCGCATGCTGGAAAAGAAAAAAAGGAAGCACTAAATACGGCAACATCAGACACAACCCAGAAAGTCGCTATTTCTTCTTCAAATGCATTCTCACAGCAGGTAACAACCATTACATCTTGCTCTTCATCACCACCATCGTTATCTTCTTCTCCTATGTCGGTTTGCTGTACAAACAGTAGCACAACTACTACTAGCACTATTACGACAACAACTTGTGATAAGTCCCAAGGGATTTCACCGCAGCACGGTGACGATCAGCATTCTCAGTGTATATCAGAATCTCATGTCAATGCATCGGTAATATTTACAACTACCACTTGCACAACTTCAACCACTAATTCTTTAGAATCATTAAATTTAGACAAATCAAAGACTAATAACAACTATAACATAAGTGAATCGTTAGTACATAATTTTTCATCTTCATCTACAACGACACCCGTTCCTTCATCATTTAAACTGTCGACTACAACAGCGACAACATCGACAACTGGATCGTCTTCGGCAGCAATAGCATTAACATCAACAGCATTACCAACAACGGCAGTACCATCACCATCAACTTTGTCATCGTCATCCTTAACCCTAACAGTTGGGGTAGATTTATCGACGTCTACTGGAAATATAGCAACAGATGCTATTAGTACTGATAGTTTAGTAAATATTAATAAGTTTAATAATGATAATTCCAATTCCAACAACGATTCCATTGAACCTCAAGCACAAGACATTACAAATACACCACAATCCTCAGATCTAAGTCCAAAATCAAACCATTTATCGCCATACCAACCGACGAGTCTAAGTCCTATCGCAATGGGCGATTTCCTGCAACACCATTTACAACGCCTTACTGGTGGTAGATTAACAGCTGATGATGAATCCCAACATAAAAACCTCGACAACGATAGCATGAGCTGGCCTCACCCTACGGCGAATACATTTCCGTTACCCACAACCGCCTCCAATGCCTCAGTCGCACAAATAAGTTCCTTACACGCCTCACTGGCTGCTTTAAACTCCGAACAAAATACTAGTAGTGTTAAGTTAATAAGTAAGTTCCTTCAACATCAATTGGTTGCTGCACAACAACAGCAACAACAGCACCACCAGAAACAGCTCGTCGCTCATCCTTTAAATCACACCGAACAATATCTTAACCCAGCCACAGTTTCAACCCCAAATACAACCTCAATGTTTAACGTTTGTCCAGAGCACTCAAACTTCAAGGGCATAGACTGTAAAACGTGCGAAATGCTTGAAGCCCATCAAAATTACAAACCATCACCACAAGTAACACCCCAACGTTCCCCCACGAATTCCGGCATAGCCGTTGCTGCTGCGGCTGCAGCCGCTGCTGGCCTAGGTCTTTTAACGGCTGCAAATCAACTCTCGATGTCACCAAATCATTCGTTAAATGCCAACAACTTAGCACCAGGTCTTAATGTCCCCCTCAATACACCTCCTCTAAGTAATTCCAGCAATACGTCTAGTTTCACCATAGGTGCATGTTCGGATCATATCAATGGTCGTCCTTTGGGAGTCGAATGTGCTCGGTAAGTTTGAATTTTATCACAAAAAAGTATATTATTATTTATATTATTAGTCATATTTTTATTACATTCAATATGATTACATTCATATCATTCAACAATATGATTATTATCTGAATGAATATATAGATGTCACACAGCATCTCCTCCTCCCTTTTTTTTGTTTTGCTTGTTTAGCAGATGAATGGTTTAATCATTTATTCCTATTTTCATTTCCGGTTTGCGTTTTGGTGAGGCTATATAATCCTCACCAGAGTACCTTTCTTTGATTTCGAATGCACCACTAAATGAAGTTGTAAGGTTCATTAGATGACCATACTTTCTTAGTTTTAATTTTGTATTACCTTTTATTTTAATTTTACTGTAGAACTTACTATCATAAGGAAGGACCTCAAATTATAGCCCTCAATTATTTAAATTATTGTACTTATGTTAAGGGTTCATCTACATCCAAATGTATGCATTTACTCTCTACTCATTTTTATACCTCCAGTTTCTTTTTATATATCCTCAGATCTCTTTTGGTCATTTTATTTACACCATAGTCTAAATTATGTTGTCGACTTCCACTGGCGAGGCACCTGAAATCCGGTATTACACCTAATTTTGTAACAAATGTTTCGACCAACACTATGGGACACTTTTAAAATCTTAATTAAACTAAATACAAACATATGTATTTGTTTTACTCTAAGATTCATCAGAATTAAAAAAGAAGAAAAGAGGAGCTTTTTGGGGCGATTATTAACAGTAACTTAACTCCTGGTTGCCAATTAGCAACGTGAAGGCTAAAGTTTTAAACAATTTAAAAAATAAAATATGACAGAACAACTACTTATGTGTGGTTTCAAGAAAGGGGTTTATTTTTTGATTATGGCGTCAACAGATCATAAATTTTAGAAAGGTACATTTAAAAACACCCTAATAAAGAATAAATTCTCGATTTCAATCATTTATTAAACTATTTTATTCTGAATAAGACTAATTAGACTGTGCGCAATAATTATTGTACTAAAACTATAACTTTTAGTTGCTTCATGAATACAATATACAAAAATTTAAAAAAAGTAATAATACTGATAAAGCAGTCCTAAAAATACAAAGCAATAAAAATCGTTTTCTTCGAGTAATGTATGATGTAATGTATAATATAATCAACTGGTGTCGCAAGAACTTACAAAATGTTAATTTTGATTTGGACTCTAAAGTAATCGATTGAATTTTACAACAGACATTGAGGTTGTCGTAGTCTAGTAGATATTGTGTTGGCTTATTAGACATGAGGTCTCGGTTCAAACCCCAGGTTGGACATCTTAACAAAACGACATATGAATAAATATTTCTTTGGCGAATTCCTCTCAGTAAATTTCTGGCAAAAACTTTGAGAGTAAATAAAATTGCCATGAAAAGTTTCTCAAAAATCTGTCTCTCGGAGTCGATTTTAAACTGTAGGTCCCGCCATTCATGTATAAAATTAACACACATAACATAAGTGGTGTAAGAAGCTAGGCCGTAATCCTGACTGAAGGGTCGTAATAACCAATACTGTATGAATTTATGTAACAGACAATTTATTGTACTGCTCTCAATGATGTATTACTTGATAAACAATGTCGTGATTCAGCTGAGCAAACCTTACAAGACCTGAGTACCAGAATGTGGATCTCAATGTCAGATATTATTGCTACGTCTTGTCCAAGTTGAGTAGATCACATCCTTCGGTTTGTAAATTTACGCTCGCGTGTTTCCCCATGGGTTCCGAATATTTCACTCTTCTGTCCCCGTTTTTGCTCCACTATATTTCCTTATAACAACAAAATTGTTCTGTTTATTCGTATTACATATCTTCGTTGCGAAATATGTATTGCATTATCCTAATGAAATGATCAATTATGTATGTTATCCTAACTATAACTGCCATATATGCAACAGGCTTAAATCCAACAGTGACTGGGATTATACCAACTTGTGTAATTTTTTGTATTCAATTTTTAACTTCCATGCACCGATGCTCTATCAATGTTGATGCATAAGAAAAACATGGAATTTTTTTGGAATTTTCCATCAAGAGTTTGCAAAACATCGCTTTATATCGTCCACCACTAGTCTAAAGTATTTATTTTACTTATTTATTTATTACAATATAATTTCAAATTATATCTAATTATTACGAACTTAGTGACGTAGACCTTATGCTCGGTGTAGTATAACGGACCAGGGTCTCTAGTGGGAATCGAACCTACGACCCTCACGCTAATATTCTCGCACACCACCCACTAGACTACCCGGGCACCCTAGTCTAAAGTTATAAAACCTTATTAAATGTAAAAAAAATAAAAATTCCAAAACATTTTAATTTATTTAAAACTTTAATGGAAAAGCAACTTAGTTCTTGGTTCTATTTAGATTTAAAACAGAATTAAAAGAAATATTTTGAAGGCAAAAAATTTAATTCAATAAATCGTTTGCTATTTGTAGAACCTTCAACAATAAGAACATTTTTCAACCATTCCCATATTCCCAACAGAATTAATTTTATTTTTTACAACCCCAAGTGGTCGCTTATTTAGCTGCAAAACGAAGTAATTTTAATGTTGGTCTTCGGAAAAAAATTAAGACCGACAACAACAACAACAAAATGCCTATTGCATTTAATATTATAATTTCAAACGGAACTGTTAAAGGGTTCTCTTTGATTGCCCACCGTAATGGTCTCTATTGATGAACTCATTCGTGCGTTAATCAAAGGTTTAATTAATGTTACAAAGCAAAATTACTCAAGTGTTGTCTCGATAACATTTTAGCAAAAGTGAAAAAGTTTCAACGAAATTAAAGAGGTACAACATGAAAGATACCGAAAGTAGACTATAAAATTAAAGGAATACGCAAAAGACTTTAAGGCAAATTCTCTATAGTCTATTTATATCTATTCTACGGTATTCTACGGCACACATAATGAATTACTTCAATACTTTTGTATCTTCTTTATATCTTAAAGGATAAAGGATAAAGGAAAAGGATAAAGGATGCTTGTCGTAGACGAGTGGATAGCGTTTTAACTTGCTATACGAAAAAAAACTCTTAGTTGAAATATAAAGAAAATAAAAAAGAAATAAATATGAAAAGATATTTTCTTTGACGATCCTCCACCAGTCTTATGTAAAAAGCGCTAAGAGTAACTTATGAAAATGGTTATTGGATAGTTATGGGATAAAATGTACACATCAGCAACAGCTGATCACGCATTAGCAACAAAACTTGGCATAACTGCCGCAGTGGTGCACAAATTTGCTGAATTTACGAACGCACCCACAATATTTAACACGTTTGTTTTTAGTCACATCACGATATAAATTAAAGAAATAATGTAAAATCGAAAAGTCATTGGTTTTGAAATAAAAAATGTCCCGTTATAATTAACGGTGCCAAAAAGAAAATGATGTGAGTTCCTTAGACGAGAGTCATATTTCAAACATTTTCAGGTTCAGTTTATGATTCCGAACATATTGCCAGTTTAGTTTCTGTGCTTTAAATTATTCGCTTTGTAAGCATTTGAACGAATTTTTTTGTAGTCCTTTTTTAGGCACCAAAGTGATGAATCAGTTTTTGATCGCCTAAGACAGTCTTAAAAGACTCATTTTGGTGATTTTGTAAAAAACCATCTTCCAATTGCTAGTTGGGTAGTTAAATTTAAGCTAGCCTTGCAAATGGAGAATTCTAAAGAAATGAAAAGTGTGTTGAGATTACTGTCTTAAATTGCAACACATTGCTTTTCAATTGGATTTCTGGCGGAAGTAGGTTCCACGAACAAATAGCATTAATAAAAAAGTGCCTTTCAGTGACTCGTTTCCGGTACCTTATAGGGTTTATCCTGTTGCCCTTATTAGTTCTAGAAAATTGGAGCGTACAAAATAAACAAGTTGGTTCCTTTAGATAGATAATCTTGTGTAGGAAAATCAGCATGCGATATTTCAAAAGGCATGTTGCAGATTTTGTGGTATGTCTTCGCCAAGAGCATATGCCTTTTAATGCCTAAAGGCTTGAGTCCTACAAAGATTCCCCAGCATTGCATACGCCTTCCCACAAATTATATTAACATAGTTAGTCCAGGAAAGTTGACTATTAAACATAATACTTACTTTATCTGTCGGGCACTTTTTGAATTTAAAAACTCTTAAGATGATTTTTTTTTATCAATTTCTATGACAAAAGATCCGGAACATTTCAACTTTTTGGCTGCTTTTCATTTAGAGTAGTTAAAGTGTTTTGACTGGTTGATTTATTCTACTTGCTTCTCTTTTCTTTCTTCCACTTTATAGCTTCAAAAGCCTTTATTATTTTTTACAACCAGTGAAACAATTTTTCGGTTATGGACGATGTGGATTTTTTTTAACTGTACACGTGTTAATTGAAACAGATGATTAACAAAAGCAAAGTAATGGTAATTATTTTTTTCCGATCAGAATTGCAGATATAAGTCTCGAAGTATGTTCAAATTCTTTCGTGTGCACTCCCTCTTTAAAAGAAGTATAATTCTTTTTTGTTTATTATTTTAATTTCTTTATTTATATTTTTAATACAATACAATTACATATTATATTCAATTATTAAGAGCTGGGTAACATAGACAACATGTTCGGTGTAGTGTAACAGGCCGGAGTCTCTGGTGAAAATTGAACCTACGAACCTCACGCTAATAGTCTAGAGCGCCCCACTAGACTACCAGGACACTCTATATTCTAGTTCCACAAATTTGCATAAATTAATAAGTGTCCTCTTCACTTGCGTTTCTGTATATTTTTGACCTCCTTAAGGATCCATCTTACTGCAGTATCGCATATTTTTAATACCCTCTGAATAGTGGAAAATGTGTCGTAAGAATAAATAAATGTTCCCACACCCAATTTTTAATACGCATTGAAGAATATTTTTACCTAGTTTTTAGAACGTCATTTAACATAGTTTTATATTTTGTCGAAATCGTTAAAAACCACCCTGGTTAACATCTAAAAAACCCAATATCAATTCATATTATTTAAGCTTTTAAATTAAAGTTACGACCCTCATTTTTGCGTACGTTTTGTCCATATATATCCAAAGAGCATTATTAGTGTGAAGAATATACAAAATTATTATTATTATTATTATTTTATTTAGTAGTATTTGAAATACTTTAAAACTTACAATATTTTTTTTTAAACAAACCTCAATTTAAAACATTTCCTTTAATGAAATATACAATTTTTCTTTTAAATACAGTAATGTTTGTTTCATATTTAATTTCATGTGGTAGCATATTGTAAAGATGTAATCTTTTATACAGCATGGACATTTGCATATTTGTTGTGGTTGTTCTTGGTAGTCTAAAGTTGTTTTCATTTGTCAGATGATATGGTTGTGTTTCTCCATATTTAAGTTCCTCAATGAGGTATTTAAGGGCATTTCCGGCTTTCATTTTCTATATAAATTGAAGTGTATTCATTTGCAGTCTTTGTTTGACATTCATCCATTTCAGCGCCTTCAGCATTTCTTCTATCGGCGTGTATATATTACATTTTAATATCTCGTTCCCTTTCTTGGAGTTTTTGAAGTCTATCTATATTAATAGCAGTAATTGTAGAGATTCTGTTACATATTCTTTAAAAAACAATTTTTTGTGCATATACATATATTCGATATGTTCGTTAAATTTAATTTTTTTTTTCAATTATAAATCCAAGGTATTTAATTCGATTGACTGTTTCTATAATTTGATTATTTATTTTAAAAACTAGTTCATTCTTCATATTTATTTGCATAAGTACAAAATTATTTCATATTTTTCTAACACTTTAGGCATGTCATTTATACAATGCACCTAATACCGATCCTTGGAGTACGCCATAGTCATTATCTGTATAGTCCGATTTTATGTTGTTCACTTTTACCATTTGCTTCCTATCGGTTAGATATGAATTAAACCATTTTAGTTTATTTTCTTGTGTACCGTAATTATAAAGTTTTTGTAATAAAATGTACCAATCAGTTGTCTCGAAAGCACTTTTAAATTATGTCTTCATAACTTTTCGCATACGCAAAACCCTTGAAGTGAGCTAGTAGGTAGGGTTGGTGAGGTCAAAAATCAGCTCTTTTTTTCGGCCACCTCCTCAGTCTCCTTGCAAATGGAGAGTTTCATAGATGAAATGAAAACAAAATATGGGTCACATGATCAGCTAAGCTGTAATCTTAACTAAAGGGTTGTAATGCCCAATAAAGTGAAGTAAAAAGCAGGAGGGTTTTTAATTTTTTAACACGATGTGTGGCTCCTGAATCATTAGTGACTGACACTGCACTATCCGTTCACGCCGCGTTAGTCACCGGAGACCGACAGTATAAAATGTGATATAAAAATAAAAAATTAAAAAGAAAATCGCGTGCACTAAATATTTTACATATTGCTTCAATTTACTTAAAAACTATGAAGTAATTTAAACAAATCTGCGAATTCACTTTTAGAATATTCCGTCCTTTTATATAGATATATGAAATCACTACTTATTTATGAAAAGAACATTATTTTATGAAAATTATCGAAACTTGTTTATACCGAGTTTTCTCCGTATCGTTACACTCAGTTTATCTATGCTAATTTGTTTAAGACCTCAAGGATATATCAAAACCACATGAAAGTTTTGTTGAACTATATTTTTTTCTATTGTTTGCTATTTTAGGTACTTGTTTTGTCTCCCTTTGCAGTCGCATTACTCTAGTAGGTAATGTGTTGGCTTATTAGATGACAAACCTCGGTTCAAACCCCAGATCAGACATTACGATCAAAACGAAATGTGAAAAAATATTTCTTCGGTGACTTCCTCTGAGAAGATTTTTGGCAAAAACTATGAGAGTAAATAAAAATTGCCATGAAAAGTTCGTCAGAAAAATCTGTCGTTCGGAGTCGATTTTAAACTGTATTTTGATTTTCATGCATAAAATTAACATCTTTGTCTCAAAAATTAGGGAAAGGTTTTCAGATATTTCGTAGAAACAGCTTTTGCTTCATAAATTTTCTCACCTACTAATAACACAATAACACAATTTTTCCAAAAAAGAATTGTTTTATGTCTACAAAAAAGCTGTTAATTTCCTTATCATTTAAAAGTCTTAAAATGTCGTTTAAGAACATATAAGATATTGGATTTTAGCAAAGCCTTTTTTAAATATTTAGAATTTAAAATATTTTTTGAGTGTAAACCTGGAAAAAAATGATATAGCATCCGCTAACATGTGTACTCGCCGCTGTCTGATCAACGACTAAATAAAAGAGCATAAGCAATGTGTGTTAATTCTCTCTGCACAATTGTGCTATGAAATGGTAATTACTGCTTTAATATCAATTAAGTAAATTGGTAAGTCAAAGCTGTACTTTCGAAAATTCGTATCCGAGTACATAGAAATGAAATTGTCCTTTTTTCATTTCTATGCATTTCGAAAATTCGTATCCGGGTACATAGAAATAAAAAAAGGACAACAGATTCTATACTTTAAACAGAGAAACTCAAAGGATATATTTTAGGAAGGAATAGAAAAAGTTTTAATTATTCTTAACGAACATATTTAATTATTTATTTTTTTTTATTTATTTATTTTATTTAGTATTATGTATAAAACTATTGTTGTATCTTAACTAGTTTAAAAGATTAAATGTTACCAACATTTCAGTTTTTAATTTATTACTACATTACGAAGACGCTGTCAAAATTCGCGTTATTATCTCCTGTGTTTGGGTAGTTGTTCCGCTGCTTTAAGGCAGATTCGAGGTAAATACATTAGTGTACTACGTTCGGATTGCAACCACCGAAGGACCCTTTCAGTCCGCTCCTTTCATCTTAGCGAATATTTACTATTTGTCAGTGTGATCTTAAACTTTACCTTACTAAGCGTTAATACCATTTTTACAGACTCTATTTCAGATTTAGAAAAACCCATCTGATGATATTTACGTTTTCAATTAGTTACTATTGAAGCATTTTCCAGAAGACTCCTAAGAAGGGATCAATCAACCCAATTACTCGAGTTAACATTTCTAATAAATTTTAAAAACAATTGAATCATTTAACATGTTTCCTTCAAAACCATAAGCAGATAAAGTTTACTTTTGTATACGAAAAAAGAAGTAATAAGCAAATTAAAATTGACAAAGCAAAATTACGTGTTTTAAACACCGTGTATAAAATATCTTCCGTGGTTGGACAAAAATGCTTACGAAAGAATGGAAACAAAGTACCTGATATGTTTTAGTACATATGTGAGTGCATGTATATGTATGCATACGAAGTAAGTGAAGTGTATTAGTTGTGCGCGAAAATACATATTTGCTTTTTATTGTGGCATGCGTAAAGTTTTTAATACTTGTGCATTTAAATCCATCTCTAATGCTGAGTTACTAGTTGACTGCTAACCTTACAGAAATGCTTAGAGTACAAGACTGACTGACTTGGCAGACTGGTTGCTTCATTTGGGTAAGAAAATAGGATCTCGAAACAGAAAGGTTATATATGTAGTTTCTGAGCAACGCTGCATCCCATCCTAGAAACTTATGACTAACCAATGTTGTTTAAAGTTTTTTGCCAGCAAACACAACATCCGTTGTGCCAGCCTCAAAATTTTAAAATAAATTATAGAAGCTTGATTTTAAAGCTTTTAATTTCAAAACTGAATTCAGACAAATCATCATCAAAGTTTTCTAAAAGCATAAACATGCTTGATGCTTGACTCTTAACTAAAATGACATGGAGTAAAGTTAAACCTTCAACTATTATCAACAGTTTCCCAAAATCAGAATTTATACCCTAGGACGCAAATCATAGCATTATAATCTTTAATGCATTTTATCATATTAGATTCTGATAATGCAGCAACTTTTGAAGAGTTTTTGAATACTGAATGCACTCTATTATAATAATATAATGCACTATTATACTGAAATTGCTATTAAAAATATTGAAGATATTCAGGAAATATTAAGTGAATCAGAAGAGGAAGTCGTCGGATCGGAGACTGATGCACTTCAATCTTAAGCAATCTCTTTTGCTTTAAATGATTTTTTAGATTTCAGCGAAATGGAAAGAAAATAGAAGCTTGGTCACTAAAAGCAGACTACAATCTGACAATTTTTTTGCAAAAAAAATTATGAATTTTTAATGTGAAATATTTTTTCTTTCTAATTATTAAGTTATTTTAAATTAAAATGAATCCAAATAATGAAATTTAACATTGATACATACAATCCCCCAGGCGGACACTTCCAGTGTACGAACATAACTGTTAAATTTAACTTCCCATTCCAAGATATCGAGAACCATTAGATTGAGTCTGATAATTGTAAATACATAACAATATAATAGTAAAATAAATATAAATTAATAATTACTAATAATAATAAAAATAAAATAATATATAATAAATAATAAAATAAATAATAATAAGAATAATAATAATTAATAATAATAATTAATAATAATTATAATATAAAATTAATAATTAAATAATAATTAATAATAATAATAATTAAAATAATTAATAATAAATATTAATAATAGTTAGAGAATACTTTTGTTACTTTTGGGTTGTGAAAATATTAAATAAGAAAATAATTCCTTAAAATTGTAAAATAAGTAAATAAGCGATTGAAATATGTACGCGCTAAACAGCACACAGAGTTGACTAATCTTAAGGTACTGAAAAGGAATTTATAGACTTCAATATTTAAGTGTAAATCATATACTAAATCAATAAAAATTTGTTATTTAATTATAGGTGTGAAATGATTTTGAACTCGGCTCGTCTGAATAGTAATGTGCAAATGTCTACTCGGAATTCATGTAAGACTCTGAAATGTCCTCAGTGTAACTGGCACTACAAATATCAAGAGACTTTAGAAATTCATATGCGCGAGAAACATCCTGATGGAGAATCTGCATGCGGCTATTGTTTAGCAGGTATTTAATAATTTTTTATAAATAAAAATGTAAAAACGAATTGAAATCTTCTTGCCACTGTAAAAAATACTGATATTACATTACTTTACATTTCATAAGTTTTCATTAAATAATTTGTTTCACTTTATTTATCAATCTGTCGATAACTTTTGGAAAACCATAGTATGTTTGTGATTAAGTTTCCTAAGTCACATTCAAGATAATTAGAAAGTGTTTTTAATTATACCATACTTGCTAATCAAATAGAAATTTACAAATACTAAAATTTTCTTTTAAAAAAATGAGAGTAAAGCCTCGAAGAAAAACTTGCATGCAATCTTTTATAATCTGTATGAAGAACACATCTTTATCATTCATTAAAAGTGTAGGAGAAAACAATGCTAGTTCAATTCTAATATTTTTGCTAAATTATTTGTGAGTAATTCATCTCTAACTCGTAAGACGATTAACAAGTATACTTAGTATATTCGTTTGGAATCAATGCGAAGTGTGGCATTTTTATCAAAGCATTTTGCTTTTGGTTAGCATCTACTTTTCCATGTATTAGGTGCTTTTGTAAATAGACAAGTTCATAAAGATTCTATTTCTAGCTTTAACTCTTATGTTTTGCAATGATCTAAGTTTTTATTTTTAAGTTTTAATATTATCTACTCTTTTACAAATCGTAGCAGATCCCTTTGACCATCGATAAAATACTTTGAAGCGACAATTTCTGTATAGATTATTCAATCAGATCTAACCTACGGGCAATCCCTGAACTTAATCACACAAGGCACAATGTTGTTTATTGGCTTAATGATCTAATACGATGTTCAATAGAGTGCCAATAGTTCCACATAACTACAGTGCACTAGCGGCATCGTGAACTAATTAAAACCAAGGGAGTTCACGTTAGCGAAATTGTTCACGTTAACGATTATCGAATTTCAT
Source organism: Sarcophaga bullata (assembly GCA_005959815.1). Lineage (NCBI taxonomy): Eukaryota > Metazoa > Arthropoda > Insecta > Diptera > Sarcophagidae > Sarcophaga > Sarcophaga bullata. The sequence goes on from QOCX01000484.1 coordinate 80,753, forward strand.
GAAAAAATATACATATGTGTTTTACACGCTTAAACTTGATATTCTTTTATTATTATTTACATCGTTAAAATTTAAAAATTAAATTACTAATTAAAATTCATTACACTACATTACAAAACAAAACGAGATCACGAAAAAATATCCATTGAAAAAAAATACATAGTAAATAAAATTACAGTACATTAATGCACTAAAGAAATCAATTATCTTTTTCTGCTGCTTTTTCTTTTCCAATACTGAAATACTGCTTCCTCCCTTAAGCGTCTTAGTACATTCATGTCACTTTGATCCACCATTGCATCTGCCCATTGCAAGGCTTTGTTAAAAATTATAATAGCCTCACTTGTTCAACAGGATCATCGGCAACTTTCGTCGTTTTGCCCAATTTCATGGATTTCACTCGCATCATCAACACAAGAATCATTATTCCACTCTTGAACTATTGGTAAGGAAAGCTCAATCTAAAAAACATACCTTTTTATTTAAGAGGATTCCCTAAATTTTAAAATTCGAATTTGATGTATTTTAATATTGTCTACGAGCTTAAAAATATGTGCAATGAAAGAAAATGTTATAGAGCTCTCTGAGTTTGTTCACGTTATAGAGTAGTCAACATAAACAAAAGCTTGCTCACGTTAGGCGTTTTCACGTTAGACGGTGCTCACGTTATCGCGAGTGCGCTGTACTTCACTTCATCTGATCTCCTTACTCCTTAAAACTTATATCGAAATAGAAATACAACTCTCATGCAGTACCGCCAATTCTATTTTGAAATTTGAAATTTTTTTTTAATATTTTTTCCATTACTCATATGGCACACCCGGTCATGGTCGATTGGCCAATGAATCGCACAATTTCCATAACAATGCACTGCATGAACGTCAAGAACGTCTTCTGAGAGTTGGTCGAAAGAGCCATTTTACTTCTTTTTGTTTTCATATCATTTAGCTCACGTTTTTAAAATTTATAGCTTTTATTTTATTTTGGTAATCATAAATAAAATATAATTTATAATAAATTGAACCAAAATAAAAATTAGGCGTAACCCAAAAAAATTATTCATTAAGCGTAATACAACAGAAAAATAAAAAAAAAGATTTTTTCGAGAGCATTTAAAAACACTCCTACATATGAATTCTGGATTAGAGCAAAATTACTTTTTTAAAAAATAAGGATTTTTTGAAAATTTGTCTTGTAAATAAAATTATAGGTAGCTTTAGAAAACTGTATTGATTAAATTATTTCTCAAAAATTCAACAAGATTTGTAACAAAATTATATTTCTTCATAAAAACTATAAACTTTGGTCTTACAACGTTTTTTAAATAATTTGAAGGGCAATTTCTTTTTTTAGAAAATCATATGTTATGTTACATAAAAAGTAGAGTAACGATGTATTGACCAATATTATTTATAATTGGGAAAAGGCTGGAGAATTTTATGCGTTCTGCATATTTTTTTACACGTGTATAACGTAAATTATGCATAATTCATAGATTTACACCAAATGATATTGTCATAAACACATACATAAATAGCACGTTTACAAGATACGTATAAATATATTTGTTTTAACGTACGCATATGAGCATGTATGTAGATGTTCGTCAATGAATTTTTGTAGCGTAATTAGAAGTGCAAAATATAATTCAACAGTCATCATTTAACATTTACCCCTTTTGTCGTGGCTTATTCAAAATCAAATTTCATCCTGTAATGATGACATCATGTACTTCGTCATTGCTGTAATCATAATTATTAACACCATGTTGGTCGTTTTCAACATCAACATATTTTCATTCTCTTAGATTTAGCCTCATTAAAATAGAGGCCCACTTTTCTCAAAAATATTAACGATAATATTACAATGGAAATTGGTTTAATATGTAAATATTCATTCCTTTTCTTTCTTAATTTTATGTGTAGCTGTGTTTCTGATTCGAAAATTCGAACTCTGTTATGCGGGGAATTTGAAATACAAAATACAAATTACAATTGCGTACAGCTCTGAAATTATATTCTATTTCATTGGAATTTTGAATTGTTTTAATTATTTTGGTTAATTTAAATATTCAAAATATACAGATATAAATCATGCACGTTCCAACCCCACGAATAGTGTTAAAGCAACCAATACCCCATTTCAATTGCTAAATATTTTAAAAACTGATTGAGCTGAAAGAATGAATTCACAATTAAATGTTGGAATTTCTAATTTAACAATAAAAAAAAATAAGTTACGTAATTATTGTTTTACAGTATAACGAGCTTGTATGAGATGGACCGTCAAAAGTAATATAAAGTCTAAATGTTGGACTACTTTTAATATATTAGATATAAAAAATAAATTGATTTGTTTTCTTTACTATAAGCTTGTATATCTTTCGTTTATTTATATGAACGGAACCTAAAAAGAAGTCGATCATTAGAGAAGTTCGCCAAAGTCGTAGTTTGTACTGGTTGCAGTTATTTGGTTAAAACAGTTGAATTATTTGGTAAATCATTGTCATTACAGATTAGCTCTACTGTAAATAATAATTTTAAGCTATTTTTGTAAAAATTTAAAATTCTGTAAATTGCTGAATTACGATCCTGTACAAGACAATACTATAAATTACTTTTCCCGTTTCAAAACATTTTTTTTTAATTACATATCTTTTTATTATATGAGCATTTTATGTATCATTTTACTAATTAGACATTTACAAGTAATAATTACAGTGTTACGAGTTGATAATACAATAGCAAGCAATAATCACAATATTTAACTCAATTGTAAAAAGAAAGATAATGTCAACTGATTTATGAAAATAATACAACGTTTTCCCCATTTAAAAAATAGGTCAACAACATCCACGTTTGGCACGCGGCGAATCATATTCGTGCGGATACAAGCCCTACCGCTGTGAAATTTGTAATTACTCAACGACTACCAAGGGCAATCTTTCCATACACATGCAATCAGATAAGCATTTAAACAATATGCAGGAGTTAAACAGTTCTCAGAATATGGTGGCAGCCGCTGTAGCGGTTGCGACTGGTAGTATAGGAAAATTAGATGCGACGCCAAAAATCAATTTACCGAATACAATAAGCAGTTTGAACCCTCAACAGCAGCAACAGCAACAACAACAACAGCAGCAACAACCACAACAGACTCACAGTAGAGCCGGTGGCCTGCCATCGGCCAGTTGTGAAACATCGGCCCTAAACCTGCAGTCGGGGGGAAATGGAAGTAGTAGTAGTGTTGGCTGCAGTACCAATAAACCGAAACCATCATTTCGCTGTGATATTTGTAGCTATGAGACATCTGTGGCACGTAATTTACGTATTCATATGACCAGTGAGAAGCATACGCATAACATGGCGGTGTTACAAAATAACATTAAACATATACAAGCTCTAACATTTCTACAACAACAGCAGCAACAACAACAGCAGACACAACAACAACAGCAGACACAACCACAACAGCAAGGTAACAATTTTATGCCAGAAGTAGCTTTAGCGGACTTAGCGTATAATCAGGCACTTATGATACAATTACTACACCAAAATGCTGCAGCAGCTGCTGCACAAGCTCAAACACATCAGTCCGGTTCCAGTTCGATCGTTGAAGGGTCCTCGACCTCAATGCCGCCTAGTAAGGGTGGCATCAAGCTGCAAGCCACATCTCCTACTGCTACTGAAATGGCGCTTTCATCATCATATTCGCCAAAGTCAAATGACTTAAGTTCTGATTTATCATATATCGAGCCGCCAATTAAGCCGGATCTGTGGCCCACGACCTTATTCAGTTGCCTGGTCTGCTCTAACTTCAACTCTAACAGTCTGGATGAGTTAAATCAGCATTTAATGGTAGACCGTTCTCGACAAGTAACTCCTTGCAGCAACTCCTCCAGTTCCTTGTCCCCAACGTCTAGCAATACGGCTTCTACTTCGGTAAGCACTGGTTCAGGCCCGACTTATTTCGCCGACATAATGATTTTCCAAAACAACAACTACTTATGCCGCCTATGCAACTACAAAACTAATTTGAAGGCCAACTATCAATTGCACAGTAAAACTGACAAACATTTGCAGAAATTAAACTTTATCAATCATTTGCGTGAAGGAGGTGCTTCTAATGAATACAAACTCAAGTATTATCAGCAGCAACAGCAACAAATTGGCGCTAATACTATCCAAATTAAATGCAATGCCTGTGATTTTTACACGAATTCCATACAAAAGCTATCTCTACACACGCAGCATATGCGCCATGAAACCATGATGATGATATTCCAACATTTGAACTACTTAGTCCAACAACAGCAGACCAGTAGTAATGACTCCTACATAAACATGAACAGTAACGCGGCGCCACTAAGTCTGGTAGATGGGGCAACAACATCAGGAAAACCAGCATCATCATCATCATCAGCAATAACAACAGTATCAACATCAACAACAACCTCATCATCGTCATCATCATTAACATTATCATCACCAATATCAGTAACCGCTACTAAGCCACCATCAACCGTTGAGTGTAACAAGTCATTGCTCTGTCATCTGTGCAACTTTAAAGCTAATTCATTGCTTGAAATGATACAGCATGTGAAGAGTATACGTCATTTGCAAGTTGAGCAGTTTGTGTGTCTTCAAAGACGCAGCGAACAACTGGAGACACCCAACCTTGACGATATTTTTAAGCTGTGTGCAAAGTCTTATCACAACAACGACTCAATGATGCCGAACGTAACATCAACTTCTTCTTCTAACACCATCGATATCAAAAGCAGCGGTTCATCGTTCTGTCTTTCCAATTTAGTTGAATCAGAAAATGAAGGTAAGTTCCATTCTGATCATTTCTTCTTTCTCTCTTTTAAAGGAAAATGTGCAACAAGAAACATTATTATTATGCACACATTAACACCTAAAAAAATTAAACATTAAACATTGTCCGAATGAGAAACGTTCGCCACTTCAAGTCATTAAATAATCTAAAGCGTTGTGGGTATATTTGTTATTAAAGGGTAAAAAGACAAGAATTATTAAATAATCGTATCAATCGTATTGCTGCTTGTGAAACGTCATTAATTATTCACAATCCAAAAGGTACAACAATTTATTATTAATTTTCGGTTTATGGGGTTTGCACTTTTCTCTCTTTTCAAATACTAAAAGTTTCGCGTCAATAAAATGATTATAAATAAAATATTTTCCATCGACTTGTGCGAAGTTATTATTAATGTATGTATGTTTGTATGCTTATGAGAGTACCCATGTTTTGTGTCTGTTCTTAAGTTATTCCATATTAACTGATCGTACAAATTGAAGTTATATATGTTCTTTCCGAACAGATGCTTTGAACATTTTTATAAAACCATGTTCCATTGCTCTATTATATTTTCTTATAAAATAAGGTGTAGTAAAGTTAAGTTTATGTATAATATTTACAAAAGACAGCTTCAGTGTAAATCAAATTATAAAAAAAAAAACAAAAACGGTTTTATAATCAATGTTCATAAAATTATTTCAGTGTTAAATATAAAACGGTTTGAAACAATTGCACATAAAAAAGTTACGCATAATATAAAACGTGTTAAATATAGAACGGTTTGAAACAATTGCACATAAAACCATTTGACTAACACCGTATATAAAAAGTTACGTATACTACGAGAAAGTTAAAAGACAGACTGTAGTCCCGATTAAAGGGTGGTAATATCGTATGTGAATTAAGGGAAAAATAACGTTATGAACAAAATTTATTTTTGCTAATAGCTTTTAATAATGATACAAGTTGTGCTACTTGTGGTAACGTCACACAAAAGCAAAAGTTCTTGAGAGTTGTATAAAAAGTATTAAGTAATTTAATAGATTCTAAGAAAATATTTTTATTTTTTAAATTTACTTTCATTAAAAATTTGTAACAATTTGATGGCAATTCTTTTTCATTTTTGACTGAGTTTTTTATGTATCTCAAAGAAATTGTTTTCTAATGCTCAATACCTCTCAATAGGTCGTAATTCTGGGTAATTTGATGGACAAGTACCATTGAAGTGTTTTTGACAAAGTGATTAGAGGCTAAAACTATGGTAGTAGCTTCGTTGTCCATGTCTATGGCAAATAATTTTTTTAGTTCTGATGAATTAGCCACAAATGAAGCTTATGTACATCTATAGTAACAGTTTTTGCCAACGAGTGCGATTACGCGAGGATCATTACCTTTAAATCGCCAACAATTTATAGAGCAAAACTGTACATTTTTAACATTAGAGGCGAAAGCCATAGTAGTAATTTCTGTAATTTTTTTAATTTATTATAAATTAATTTGCCTTAATAAATCATAAATAAAATAAAAATAAATATTTGAGATTAGGGGGGTCATTTTAGCTATTCTAATTTTACAAAAAATAATATTTCTACTTTTACTACACCTTTTATAATTGTCTTAATTTTCGAACTGTTCAACAAATACTTCATGAACAGTAATATACAAAAAATCAATACACCTGAGTGTAAAATAGCTTAAGAAAACAGTATATGCATAAGCTCTTTTTTTATTTATTTTGATTCTAGATTTTTTTAATCTAAATAAAAATGTTCAATACATATTTCTTCCTTTTTTTTTTATCATATCTTTAACTAACATGTTATAATATCTAGAACCCCATGCAGTTGGGTTATTTAAAAATTTAGCACAAATGTTAAACAAATTATTTTAAAGTATTTTATAAAAGAATACTGTCCAAATGGATGGCCGACATTTTATCTTTCTGATTTAATATTTTTATCAAAAATAAAATAGACCACTTTTCTGATCGAACTAATATTATAAAAAAAAGTCGTTGCAAAAAATTAGTATTTATTTATTTTTATTTATTTAGTAGTACATATTTGAAATACTTTAAAATTTGCAATTGTGATTTTTTACCCAAATCTCAATATACAATATTTCCTTTAATGAAATAAACAAATTTTCTTTTAAATACATTATTGTTTGTTTCATATTTTATTTCATTTGGTAAAATATTGTAAAGATGTAATCCTTTATAACCCTATATATTACTTGTTCATATTAATATTGAACTTGCAACATTCTACTAAATCCGTATAATTAAACGTATTTACCTGTATATTGTGGAGTAAGATGATATTAATTGTAATTGTGTCGGTATAAATGTTTTTACTGTAACAAAATTTATTTTGAACGGTTTAGAAAATTGTCAGCGTAAACCACTGTATGTGTTGGTGGATACAGAAATAAAAATTTGAAGCAACAAACAAGAGGAGCAGAAGACATCAGTTAAATAAATTTTAAACAACTTTTAGAGCCTGCACATTCATATATTTAATTCTTTGAAATGATAATAGCACTGGCGGTGATCTTGGAAACAGAGAATTGAGCACAATACATGTATTTATAAATATCTACGTATTTATGTGTGTTCTGAATTTTAGTGCATTGATATCCACACAATGTGAAGCAAACTATTTGGCCAGGTTAACCAAGGCAGGCAGACGCTATAAATGTTGCTGGAACAATGTATAAACAACCATCGTCATCATCACCTTCCGCCACATCGCCATGAACATGATAATTACCAAGAAGCAAGAAAAAAATCAGCAACAAAAACAAAGCACAACACCCTTACTTGCCATCATCCGTAAAGGACTCGAAAATAACAAGACAATGTCATACAAAAACATACGTAGGCATTTATCCATAATTCAAGATTTACAAACTCTTGCTATTATTCGAACGGAGAAAGAGCAAAAGCTAAATCATATTACAAGCAAGAGTATATTATTCATTAAAGATTATGAATGGTTTAGCATACGATGGTTGAATATGAAAAAACTTGTTTTGTTTGGAGTCGTAATACTATTTTCACTACGATTAATCGATTAATTCGTTCAAGCCAGTGGAATTCGATTTTGTATTACCTTTTTGTAAAAATGATTTTTGGACTTTTAGGAAAGTACAATATTAAAAAGTTATCATAGTCATTTAATTGAGATGGTATAGAATATAAGTCATAATGCTGGAATCAACAACAGAAATATTGTTGTTAGTTATGAAGAATATTTGGTATGAAGTATAGTCCCAATAATAATCACTATTAACCGGTATTTATGCACATTATTCGTTTTCGATTAATTGAAACACTAACATTATTATCTTTTTGCCAATTTTTTCAAAGCTTTTTTGTTCGTTATAATTTTAGGAGTATAAAAAATGTATATCTTCTTTTATTATAAGTACTTTTTGTTATTGTAATACTAAAGAAAAGAATGATAGACTCAACGATTTCTTTGCACCCACACCTAAGCAAGTATTTGGAATTCTTTTAAAGCATGTATTCCTTTTTAGTTGTTGATTATAATTATATACATGGCTATCTGTAAAGATTTTGCGTTTATATTTGAAAAGCCAATGGTGGAGTTAATGGCGGTTTATAGAATTACTGTATACAAACATATAATTGCGAGTAGAATAAATTTTCGAGTTTATAGCAGTTCCATTCGAAACATGAGATTTTTCTAATCTAATTCAACTGAGTCTACTCATAGAAATTTACAGGAGCAAAAAAATTAACAAATAATGATTTCACTAAAATTAAACTCGGGAAAATAATTTGTCTCCATTTGCGAATTCGCTATTTGTTAGGTAGTTAATTTTTGTAATATTTATATCACTGAATCATTGAGCCCATCTCTAAATTCAAAAAGTGTGTTTTATAAGTTTCCCTTAAAATAACTAAACTTACCTTTATTGTTATTTATTATTATCTAAACATCATTTAAATGATATTATGGTCCATGGCTATTAAGGCGTTTTATTTAATTAAAGGTCAAATAATTAATTATATATTAGAATTCAGTTAACAGATCTGGATTATTCGGAACAGATCTAACTGACCTAGAGTTTCTAAACAACATAAACTATAACTGAAGTTGATAAATAATTTGCTTAAAAAGATTTAATATCATTATTCCAGTTCAAATAATTGACAACAACTCTTAAGTAAAATTGTGGTTGTTAATTTAACACCCGGAAATAGTTTCTTGAATAACCGTACGAAAGCACACATTTTATCAACAACATACATACATAACATACATAATTGGCCATTACAACCCTTCAGTCAGGATTACGACCTAGCTTCTCACACCACTTATGTTGTGTGTGTTAATTTTATACATGAGTGGCGGGACCTACAGTATAAAGTCGACTCCGAACGACAGATTTTTTGTGAAGCTTTTCATGGCAATTTCATTTACTCTCAGAGTTTTTGCCAGAAATTTGCTGAGAGGAAGTCGCCGAAGAAATATTTTTTCATACTTCATTTTTGATGACTGACCGGGGATTCGAACCCTGGCCTTTCGTCTAATAAGCCAACACACTACCTACTAGACTACGGCGACCACAGAAAAGTTTAATAAATTTTAGAAGATACCACAAATGTTTACATATATTTATATACATGAGTTATACAAAAGTGATAGACGGAAATGTATGTATTTTAATTTGGCGAATGGTAAATATTTTCCTAAACATGTATTTTTACGTATATTTGCGGATTTTCCTTAAGATATTTAAATTATTTGTAGATTGAGTAACAATATATGATATAATACATATATTATACTGCGAAAACAATTTATTAGTAGTTAAGGTAAAGCTAACGCTTAATAGAAAGCACTTATCACATAATCCGCATATAAATAATATTGAAGTTAACTTATTTCTTTATATATGCAAATGAAAAAAAAAATGTAAATTTTTTTGGTTCATATCTTTATATATTTGCCAGCTAAGTTCTTGTTGGTTGGTTCATTGTCTGATTGGTTTATTCTTTAGTTGGATGGTTTACTTGACCCTTAAGGAAATTATTACAAATTACTCAAGAATGCGCAAATGATTATGTGTATCCAACAAATTTGCAATTAGTGCCGTTGTGCACACTCACTTGCTCACGCATTTATTCCGAAAGTATCTGTACTAACGAACTAGCATACAAATAAATGTAGCGTAGCATGCTATCGATCGATCCAGCGATGCATATTATTGAATATTTTTAAGCTTCGATTTTGAAATAAACTGTGCATATACGTACATATAATATATATATATATATATTACATATAGAATGAAAAGATAGATGAACAGACAAACAGAAAGCCTGAAATATAAGAGAAAAAAATTATGGTCTTGCGCGTTCATTCCACAGCCATCATCGCCATCTTCATCATTACTTTAACTACAGCGGCACAGAATCAAGAGTAAATTAATGTATTCGTCTATCTAGCCATCTATCCGTCCAGTTAAAGCAAAAGAAAAACATTCATATAAACCAAAACTAACTTATAATCATAATGGAACAATAACGTGTAGGTGCCCAGTAATAATACGAAATTCTTGGTTTTATTGCTTAAGGAAAACCAATTACATTTACAATAACAAATCAGAAAAAGCCTTTAATGTTAAAAAAAAGGAAGTAGCAAAACTTAACCGTCTTTCTAAATTTTGCTTATTGCCATGGGAGCATAAATCACTTCAAAATATTGATCATGTATTTGTCGTTATATATTTGTTATATACATATACATATATGTTATTAGTTTTAATTTTTTTTAATATTGAAACGATTTAAGCGGTTCAGAATACAAAATAACATTGATTTAAAAGTCATTACACAATCTTTTTAATCAGAATGTGGGTTCTGACATACATACTCGGAAAGGTCAACTGCATACGGTTGTGCAGTTAACAATAAGAATGAAACATATTGAGACATTTATGAAGCGTTTTCTATCTTTAAATTGAAATAAAATAAATTGTGTGTGAAATATTATCGCAATATTATATTCGTTTCAAACACCTATTGCTGCTCTGATCAGGCTGAATTTAATCGATGGCATGGATTATGTTGGCTTTGAGGTTCGATGTAGTCCGTAGCTTAAGAAACGGGGTCAAATTGTACGACCTCGGTCATCAGTTCACATTATATTTATGTTTATATTTATTTCTGTTCTATTAAAAAACAAAAAATTTTTTATGTTTTTCACAAAACAAACGAAAAACAAGGAAAACATTCTGGTGGCTATACATTTTGGCACCGCAAAAGTGTAAGTACGCCTCGCAATATTTAACGAAAAAGCCTTACTAACACCATAATTTTTGTTAAAAATCGTTACATTGATAACGGTAAATTAAAAACATATCTAAAAGTATTACTTATTTGACCTGAAATATATATAAAAACTATAAATTTTTATACAATCTTTTGGCTAAAATCGTCGTATTCAGGTCAGTTTGTAATTATTTACCCATAGTGTTCGCCGTTGACAGTATTGACTTGGCCAATGGCGTTTTCAAAAAAATATGCACCGATAACGCCGTTAGCCTAAAATTTTTCTTGTTCTCACACCTATTCATTCAGAAATGGGCGTCATCGGTGAAGATGATTTTCCTTTAAAAATTAAAGTCGCAATTTAATTTCATAAAATCACATCTTATACGTCTTCCATCAGCAACCATTCATTCCATTTATCCAAGCTAATGCTTCCGATGTATTAAAAAATAGTTATGGTAAATAATTGTCGTGCATTAATCACTACAAGCTTGTTTTTACAAACAGATCCATTGATTGATCTTAGGAATTTCAGTCAACAAATTACCTTAATAGTAACTTTAATCACTGGACGTGTTAAATTTGAAGTATGTACAATGTGTAATACTTACAGTAAGCGTTGTATTGCAAAATTAATTAAAAAAAAATATAAATAAAATGTACATTTTATTACAAATTGTGCGTGCTACAGTGCTGATTTTGTATAACAATCGAATTGGGAAATCACATTATTTTATATATGGACATAATTCGCATTCCAGTCAAAGTTGTATTCGTTTACAATAGTTTTATTTGATCGAAATTAATACAGTTTTACCGTGATCCAGTTATATATGATTTAAATCGTGGTAATTAGACAATTTCATAAAATTTTTATTGTAATAGTTTTTAACCAGCTGTTTCACAAAAACTACTTTCAACGCTCATCTGAATTCATGCATTTCGGCGGATTTTCGTATACCGGTTTGTAATGCAAAAGGGAATTGAAAAAATTATTAAAAATTTTTCTTTTTTTCATTGAACAAAACTAAAATTTTCTATAAAATTTTGCTGGGAAATATTTATTTAAATATGACGACTGATATTGAATGATAGAGTAGAGTGGATTGGAGTTGTGGAGAGTGAAGCAGTTTTGAGCTGAGTTCATTGCAAAAGCTGAAGAAAATGCTTTATAGCTAATGATAGTTATCTTGGTGCAGCAGTCATAAGGATGAGAATAATGCAGGCAAGAAATTAAACAAAAGTCAAAAAATATAACTCAAAAAAGTTAAAAGGAAAAAAGCATGTCTAACAGCACAATGCCTAGAATCTATGCATTGTTCCTGAGTTCGTACATGTACCCAAATATATAATGAAAGAATATACACATAATTTAATATATACATATATCGATATATATATATATATATTATATATATATATATGCAAGTATATACATACATATATAATACATAACATCATATATATATACACATATACATATATATATATATATATATATGTATGTCTGTATATATGTACGTATATACTTTCATATATATTTGTATATAACACTATAAGTGCTCCTGAGGTATGGTATGCACCTCTTGAAATGTGGTGCAGTACAAACGGCACGGTGCAGCGGGGTGATGGTTGTTTAATAAAAAGTGTTATTGTTTGGTTTTTGCCATGGTTGTTATGGTTTTGTTTTTGTTATATGTAAGCGTTGGTGTTGGCAAAGCCATTGCCACTGATTGTTACTGTTATTGCAGATGCGTCGTTATGTTGGATGTTGTCTTTTGTCTCGTCGTCGGTTTTTCTTTTGCCTATCTGTGTTTTCATGATTATTGTTTGCTGTTAAAACTAAACTCAGGCGTTTTAATTTCAGAGATTTTTTTTCACTTTAATTTCCATTTGCTTTCCCCTCTTGTATTTGACATGGTATTGAATTGGCTATGTTGGCGATTGTGATTATGCGGTTGAGGTTGAATTTTTTTATTGAATGCAATCAGGCGGTATGGAAATTTATAGATGTTAACTCTTTTCTTGTATATTTTGAAAGAACTATCAAAATAGTAAATATGAATACAAAATATAACTAACTCTAAAAGAAGTTGAAGATGATAATGAGAAATGAACAAAAGTTATTTATATGTAATATAACCATAATAATTGGTAAAAAATTTTAAAATCTATCAATAAAATTTACACTGGAATTATAAACATAAACCCACTAAAATAAATCAAGATAAAGTTATTTGGACTAAAAAACCCCTAACCCCGAAACGAATCTGTATATCTGGAATAAAATTTCTGTAGTTTGTTTAAAAAATGTAGGTTTTTATAACAATAAGCCTAAAGATATTTAAAAAAGTGGAGAAGTATGTAAATCATATTTAAAAAACTGTGTTGATTTTAGAAATAGGAGTTGGGTATACTTAACACGACTTTTATGATCGCTTGAGAGTGGAACGTGATAGTAAGATAGATTTTAATACTTTCGTTGTATTTAAATTCTTTACAAGAAACTACTCGCCAGAAATTACTAACAATTTTAAAATTTTGTGTCATTTCCCTATACCATTCATCTTTGAAAGTAACATTCTGACCATCATAATTTTTGAAGACATATGGGTCAATAAGTCCAGCCAGCTTATAAAATGCGCACTCCAAATGCGTCACTTCTGTCTATTTACGTATGTATTTAACCAAAAGTGGACTTTAGCGGAACTTTTAAAACGAACGTCAATAAGTCTATCTATTATAAACTGTCAAACCAAACTAAACCAAAGCAACTACCTGCTATTAAATCGGTTGTCAAAGAAAGTAGTATGTTCAACTCAAAATTATGAACTCATAAAACCTCGTGTTGAAATATGAGGCTTTTAGGCTTATAGGCTTTTTCTTTTTAAACAAAAGTAACAAAAAGTAGAGAAAAACTTTTCTTGTATCAAGTCATCGATTAATTTTTTTCTTTTTGATTCAGCCGTATATCATAACTATTGTAAACTATTTTAAATAAATACAACATTGAAATTTTACAATGAATATTTAAGTGATGTACTTCATCAGGCTACTTGCCTTTTCTAAATAAGAAAAACCAGGTAGCAATCACGCTAAGGAAGAAATTACTAAAGGCTCAGTGTTTGGAGAACAAGTTGTTCACGTGAGTAAGTCTAAATTTTGCATTTTTGGTGCGGACAATCTGGCGTAAGTCGAATACAGAGAAATATAAATCTAAAACCGGCAGTCAAACACGGTGGTGCTAGTGTCATTCTAAAGGTTCGTATATCATTAGGTAGTTTGTATAGACTATAAATGTATTACTATAAACATCTCCACTCTTGGTTTATTTGCATTTATTCAATTGATTTGCATTTATTTAATTTATTTAATGGATCCAACCAACGACGATAAAAGTTCATTATTGAAAATTAATTGGTAATTTTAGATAAAAATATCCGCCGCCACCAGAAATCGAACAGTAGTAGTTCTAAAAGCGAAACAGGTTAAAATTCTAAATCGTACAAAAGTTATATTGTTCATACAAAGAAGGCTGAAAGTTTAAGTGACCAAAAGGAAGTTATACTTAATTTCAGACTTGGACATGGACTTTGTTTTTTCGAAAAAGAGATTGGTTGAATCAAATACTGAATTTAATTCAAATATTTCACATTCTCTTAAAGTAATGCTTTGTCTTTGCAAGCTTTCATGAATCAGTTTAATCATATCTTTTACATCTTATATTCGTGTTAAACGCAACTTTTTATGTATTGACTGCCGACATGGAACACAAAAGCGACAGAGATTCTCCATAGCCGATTTTAGTCAACGTCTTCATTTTGGAACATATTGGAACTAAATAAAAATAAACGAGGCGAGTTGTTCAAACACCAAAGGTCATCGATTTCATTACTCTTCAAGCCCATCCAAAATTCCTCCAAATCATGTATTCAGAAGAGTTTCTACTATTGATCTTTTATTTACTAATTTTTCACTCTCGGTTATTAATATAAGTTTATTTTCAATGTCATATAAATTTAAATTAAAATTTTCAAAATTTTTGATGAATCTTAAATATTTATTGATAAATTTACCATTTTCATATTTGCGAAGTTTGCACAATAATATTTCACTTTCACAATTAAGATCCATCAAAAATGTTAAAAATTTTAAACTTAATGTTCACTTGATAAGATGACATACATATGTAAAAAATAGAATATGACAGTATAACAGTCATGTTTAAATACTAACTACGGTTATAGTTGTTCGATTTTATCAAACGAAGTGCCAATCTCTTCACTTTAAAAATGTAAACACTTATTTCATATTTTTTTTTTATTAAAGTTCAATAAATTCAATTTTAATTAAAGGAAAATCTTTAAAAAATGTGAAATAAGCGCTTTTGCCAAGTTTACCTTTGTAACCCTCATAGCTTATTAAGTCAAATAAAATATATATGTATGTATATTGTTTTAAATGCCCATCCACTTTCCAACAAAGTTTAAACTTTTAGAAATCGTGTTAGCAGTGTTTTAGTAGTCAATAAATTTCTGTAAAGTCCAAAAAAGTGGTTTTAGCTACTTTTGGTTTATAAATTTCCTCACCTTCTAATAACAATTTCCAAACTTTTCCAAAAACAAAAATGGTTTATCTCTACAAAAACGCTGTTCTCTTTCCTTATTATTTAAATGTTTTAAAATGTCCCTTAAGAACATATAAGACATTGGATTTAAATGCATCCGTTAACATGTGCACTCGCCGCAGTCTGTTCGACGAATAAATAAAAGAGCATAAACAATGTGTGTGAACTCTCTTTGCACAATTGTGCTATGAAATGGTAACTACTGTTATAAGTGGAAAATGAGGTAGAAGTGAGCGTTTAGCAAAAGGGAGGATCATTCTACCTATAGTTAAGTTTAAGTTTGAACTTGTCATATTATATATTATTTTCAATATATACAAAATGAGCAAACACAACAAAAAAGAAGCTCGTCTGTGCCACTGCGTTTTAAAAACCTTGTTTATGTTGGCAAATTTTTTCGATATTGTTCCGGCACTGCCATATTTTCCAAAGAGTTGACTTTATTTTATCATTAGGTTCTAATAACGAAAAAATGTTAAAGATGTCTTTAAAGTTCACTTTAGCTAAAGTTACCTTTTACTAAACCCAACTTTATTACTAGTTGTAATAATGGTCCTTAAGTTATGAACTTAAATAAACTATAAATTTTATTTTGTAAGTAATTCAGAACATACGATAAAGTTGACTTCCTACTACATCAACTCGTAATTATCAATTCACTATCATTATATTATAGAAAAATTATATCTTATATCACTTCCTATCTTTAAATTTAACATAGTGTGTGTGAAATGTTTTTATTTCGTTTGAAAGATCTGTTGATGCCATGATGTGCGAAACATAATATCGTTCAAATGTCCTCAACGGCTTCTCCTGGTAGAAGGTATTCAAATGTTAAATTTTCTATGATTGCGGCGCATCAATTAGGTTGAATTTGACCGATAGAATGGATATTGTTACTTTTGAGAACTGCTGTAGTTCGTGGCTTATTCGAACACACCTGCTACTGAAGAAGACCCCACAAGAAAAAGTTGACGGGGTCAAATCGCACGATTCTGGCGACCAGTTCACATAGTGCCAGTTTCTGAAGATGATTTTTCCTGCCTCGCAATAGAAAATCCGTTGGAAATGCTTTTTTCTTTTTTTTGACATCAAATTAATAAAGTCCTTCGTAGGATAACCTCATTATCTCATGGTGGTATTACTTTTTTCGAACAATTTCTCCCTTTCTGTTGATTTCTCCGTTGCGCAATTAAGGTTCGTGAACGAAAGCCTCCTAAATTGTATTACTTTTAGTCTCGATTTTCGAGGTATTGTGTTGGAACTGATTGATGTCTGTTAACAGTAGCAGTCTTTCTCAATTAAGTAGCAAGAGATTTTAAACTTCGCGGCTTATCTACCCACTCTCGTAATTTACTAGTTGTATTTATAAAACAATCACTAACAACTTTATCGTTTTATTTGAGAAGCTTGTCTAGACAAAACGCAAGTTATGGAAACAGCAGGAAAATGCTCTTATAAAAATTTACAAAACTGTCTTAATTAAAACTTATTTAGGTTTCATTGAACCTAAAAATTATTTCCTGGCAGTTAATAAAATATTCATAAAAAATGTTGTACAAAATTTAAAATCGCTCAAGATTAAAAATATAATAATTATGTTGCAATTCAAAATTATATTAATTAATTGTGCTTCTTATTAGGTATAAATATGTCACCTTGAATTAAGAAAAGACTTAGTTAGTTGTAAGACGCGGTTGTAATGCTTAGTGATAAAAAGTGAAAGTGAAACTAAAAATATATTTTTTTAAATATAAACTAAACAATTTAATTGGGGCTCACCCGGGATCCTTAAAGGGTCCAAAAAATAAATAAGTATCCTTTAGAAAAGGAGAAAAATTCTGCAAATAAGTATCCTTAGGAGAAAGAGAACAAGTTCTACATCTGAAAAATAAGTATCATTTAAAAGGACAAAATTTTACAACTGTAAAAAAATCCGGAGGCCATCAGAGGTCAATAGCTGAGTAAACAACATAATTTAAATGTAAACTTATTTTTATATTTATTTTCTAAGGATATATTTTTAATTTCAAAACTGATTAATTTTCTTATAAAACAATATCATTTGAATCATATAATTTTTGTATATGTCGTATTGATTGTGAGGCTTAAAACTGTCTTAAAGTATAGTGGAAAATTTAACGGACAAAGAATTGTTAACGAGGAATTAAAAGAACTAGAAAGAAAATATAGTATAGACGACTCAGTTGACGAAATTACTGAACTATTTAGGAATATGACAACAAACAATATGGACGCAGAACATGTTTTACGACTAGTTACACAATCTACAGCACCACTTCTAAGAGAGTTGGAATTGCTGAAGGTAAACTTTGACGGACTTACAGTCACAAATACTGTTACTGAATGTAGACAGGAAGCTATTGACGAAACCAAAAGATGTGACAAGAGTTTGGACATTATTAAATCCCTTCCAAGTCTTAAAGGTAAGGATAATTCGTATGTGAGTTGGCGAGAAGCAGCAAACAATTCGAGTAGGTACTTTGCGGCATTGACTTTTTACGCAATAAAATATTAGATGATGCAAATAACACTTTGATCAATCATGCTACTGTACTCAATTTTGATGTTATTATAGCTCGTTTAGATTTTGCATACGCCGACAAAAGGCCAACTCATATTATTGAACAGAAATTAAGTATTATGAGACAGGGTTCCTTGACTGTATTTAATTATTATAACGAAGTGAATAAAAAACTGACCTTATTAATAAATAATAGGAAAATGACTCACGGTTCAAATTCTTCTTTGACAAATGAATTGAATAATAAAAATCGTCAATATGCTCTAAGGATTTTTATAACTGGATGAAACCCAAATGACAAATATTCTATTTTCATTGTCACCTTCTGATTTACCTAATGCCTTAGCCAAGGCTCAGGAACTAGAAGCTAATCATGTTAGAGCTAATTTTGCAGTACAATTTAACAGAAATTAATTCAATAGCCAAATCCCAGAAATAATCAGAATGTTTTAAGATTTCCTTCCAGAAATCACAACAACAATTTTCAGTACCAAAATAATCAACACATACGTCATACAAAGCCTGAACCAATGGAAATCGGCAGTTGAGCAACACAAATAAAATACCATAAAATTCATAATTACGCTCCAGGACCACAATTCGGTCAATGGCAACAACGACCAAAAAACTCCAATCAATTTTTTTAAAGACCTCAACAACCAAGGGGACAGTTTAGTTCTCAACCAAATAATAAGACACAAAGAATAAATAATTTAGATTGATAAGGAGTGTTTTATAAAAAGCTTTTGAAAATTTAAAAATAAAATAATAATTGGTTATAAAAAATAGATAGGATTATTCAAAAGCCAAAAAAATTAAAAGTAATTCGTAGAAATTGAATTGTGTGAAATTAAAAAAGAACAAAAACAAAAATATTGAATAAATAAAAATGGCTGACTGCAATAAATGCAGAACAGCAATTAGAGGATAAAGTGGAATCAGGTGCAGTGGAGTATGTGAGAAGGTATATCACCTATCAAAGAAACGCACAGGAATAGATCAATATTCGGCTAAAGTAATGGATGAAAATAATTTTATTAGGTTCATGTGCGATGACTGCGTGATGTATATACAAAACATTGATTTGGTGTTCAAGATGAGGTTCACAAAAATAAACAAAACTTAGTAGAATATAAACACGAATTTAAAGCCACACTTAAGGAAAACGAAACGGAAATTAAACATTTGATAGAGGCAGTTGAAAAAAGACATGAGGAAAGAATAAATAAAATGATTAAAATTCAGCGAGAAAAATGTTGAGGAAATTAAAAAATTAATTGGTAATATTAACGAATTTGAAAACAACAACAAACAATTTTGCAAAACAATAGAAGAACAAAACGAAAACATATGTAAAGAAATAAAGAAAGTTATAAATGAAAACACTAAACAAAATACAAAAACAACCTATGCAGACACAGTAAAAAATAATGGATTGCCGAGTGCAAATAAAAATTTACCAATAATTGTAAAACTCAAAGAGAAAAAATCAGTTGTAATTAAAGTGAGCCCAGATAATTTAAAAATAATAAATGTGGAAAGTAGCAGAAGTGTCAACACAGTACGAAATCAAAATCCCAAACCCAAATACATTGAATATAAAAATTATTGGTTTGTCATTTGACTATAATGAAAATGAATTAATGGAAAAATTAAGAAAACAAAATCATAAATTAGCAACGGCTAACATTGAAGCCTATGAGAAAATTATGGAAGACGTAAAATTAAATATTGGATTGGAAAGATGTAGAGTGTATGATGGAACTGAAATAGTTCAATGCATGAAATATAAAGGATACAGTCATCTAGCAAGGGATTGTAAAAACCAGGAGATATGTCTAAAATGTCATGGTCATAATAGAATAGAAAAATGCGAAAGTCAAGAAAGAATAATGAACTGTATTAATTGCTCCAATGTAAATAGTAGGCTAAGCATGGGTTTGGATGAAAAACATTTTACGAATTACAAAGTATGTTCCGTATATCAATATAAGTTAAAGATCAAAATGAGGAATATAGGCTTAACAATATAACAATTAAATAAATTAATAAATAAATATAACGAAATACTCGCAATATATACAAATGTACAACCTATTATTAATAATTATAATCAAGTTGAAGTTATGACGTTAACAGAATTTTTAATATTGTCTGAAACACAATTGACTAAAAATATAGATGAAAAGGAAATTGCATTGCATGGTTATGATAACATCTGTTCGTTATCTACGTCATCCAGAACAGGAGGAGTTATTCTATATTTTAAAATGCACTGGACTGTTACAAAAGCTATTGAGAAAAATGACGATTTAAAATATTGGATGTTATTCTGCAAAGGTACTTATAACAAGTACGTTATTTTAATTGGTGCAATATATAGATCGCCCAGCTATAGTGAATCTGAAATCTGTGATACATTTGAGCAAACAATTAAAAAAATCTGTGATAACAAATGTGATATTATAATTACTGGAGATTTTAATATTGACTGGAAAGAGAACTCCTTATATAGAAATAGGATTAGAAGTATAATTAATGACAAAGACTTTAGACAATTAGTTAACGAATACACTCGTGCGACAAAAAATTCGTGTACTATAATAGATTATGTGATAACTAATAATTATGAAATAACATCGGAGAACTGTAAGACAAATAAAATTTCTTGAGGTTACTAACATATCTTTAGCGAAAATGGGCAACATGAACAACGAGACAAAAACCATAAAGGTATTTCGATACGTATATATTTAATGCAATGCTAAAGGATATCATAAAATACGATTGCAAGGATTTGAATCAAAATGTTAATGTATTGGATAGCGGCCTGAGAGCTTCATAATTAAAAAAACAGACATATTTAAATAATAGAGTTAATAAATGGTACAAATCAGAATTGCAGGCAATGAAAAGAGAGAAAACAAGAAAATATTTAAGGGCTAAAAATGAGAATTCTAGTCAAGCTTGGGCTGAATATAAAATAATAAGAAATCGATAAAAAGTGAAGATTGAAAATAGTAAAAACAATTACAAAAATACGAAAATTGACAATGCGTTTACTAAGAGACAGATGTGGAAAGAGATTAAATCCTGGTTCTTAATAAAAAGAAAATTTAACTAAATCTGTGATATTTGACCAGGTATGACATTTTTTATTGATAGTATAAGTAGCATAAGACAGTCAATCGATAAAGTGCAATATGTTAGTCAATTAATTTTTGAACCGAATAATTTATTTAAATTTCGTTGCATAAACATTACGGAACTTGAGAACATTGTGAAACAGATAAAGAATAAGCCTGACCATGAAGGTGTCTCAAATAAAATTATAATTGATAATTGGAGTGTATTAGGAAATGTTTTGCTAAAAATAATAAACACATCATTGGAGACTGGTATATTTCCGGAGAATTGGAAAAGATCAATGATAACACCGATTGAAAAAGTGCCTAAGATACGAAAATGTGAGGAATTTCGACCTATAAATACACTTAAAGTATATGAGAAAATAATGGAAAAAATAGTCAAAATACAACTTGAGCAGTTTATTGAATATAATGGTATATTATCTGAACACCAATCTGGTTCCCGGAAAAAGCATTCATGTGAAACCATAGTGAATTATGTTATTAGCGAATGGAAGGCGGTAGAAAAATAATATAGAATAATGGCAATATTTCTTGATTTTAAAAGAGCTTTCGAGACTATTGACAGAGATATCATGCTAAAGAAACTTTATATGTATGGAATAAAACAAATTGATTTAGAGTGTTTCAAGTCATACCTAAAAAATCGAACGCAAACAACAAAATTAAATAATACTGTGTCTGAGGAGCGATTAATAATTTCGGAGTACCACAAGGTTCAATTTTAGGTGCTTTATTGTTTATATTATATATAAATGATATGCCAAAAGTATTGGAAAGATTCAAAGTTGTATTGTACGCTGATGACACCCTTATATATACAATGGCAAAAAGTGATAAAGAATGCCGAAATAACATGAAATACGATATTCAGAAAATAAATGAATGGCTTAAAATGAATAAACTGAAATTAAGTGAGAATAAAAAAAAGATGGTGGAGACAAACATGAATTCTGACGAAGTATTTAAACTAAATGATTCTATAATAGAAAAGGTTGACCTATAAAATACCTAGGCTTTGTAATTGACAAAAAACTGAACTTCAATGAACACATCGATTATTTGTGTAAGAAAATTGGTTTCCTTAAGAGAATTAGAAAAAGAATTTCAAAACATATAAAAAAAAAATATGGTTCAACTATAATGTATACATGCAGTACTGCAATGCAACTGACAAGACTGCAGAAACTTCAAAATAAAGCAATGAGGATATTATTAAATTGTGATCGGTATACACACACAAATACAATGTTCTTTGATTTGAAGTGGACGAATATAAAACAAAGGTTACAGTTTAATACCTAAATGTTTGTTGGAAAAATACAGGAAGGTGACGCGCCTAAACACCTATGCGAGTAGATAAAATACGTCGGAGAAAGCCAACCATATATGCTGAGGAATACAAACGACTTTCGAATTCTAAGAGTGAGGTCAACTCAGATGCAGAAACCGTTGTTTTATAAAGGTCTACAACTATACAATTTATTACCAACAAATATTAAGAGTGATAAAAATGAAAATATTTTTAAAAGAAAATGTATTAATTTTGTATTATAAAATGATGATTTGTAATTAATTCTGTAATTTGAAAATTGAAGTATTTTTAATACTTTTAAATAAATAAATAAAACAAATTTAAGCGAACCTGCTTTTTTAGACATGACCTTGGATTGCCCTATACCATCAGAACAGGCACATCCAGAAGAACTTATAGAATTTTAATTTACAGTGGGGCAACTAGTTGTTACTACAGCCCAAATGTCCTTACTAACAGGAAAAAAATAGTAGTTAAAAAGAGAATTAAAACTATAAATGAATTCACTATTATTGACCATTTCTACGACGCAACACTATTTGGTATAACGGAAAGATTATATGAAATTCCTAACTTAGAATCTGATTTGTTAATAGGATATAATTAAAAAAAAATAATATTAAACTTGATTTTGAAAATGGCACGAATATTTGTGGCAATAATGATAAATTTTTAACTTTTAATAAACCTGCGTCAATATCTAGTAGGAGTATTAATGATAATAGAAAGGAAATTGAGGAAAATATTATAAATAGAGTTACCGACTCAGAAAATAACCTTGAGGTCTACATCTACATAAACCTTATGTAGATGATACTTCCAATTATGAGAAAAATATAATTGATAGATTAGAATGTGAAATTCGCAAAGAATTTAGAACGGATATTAAAGCTGAGATACGTACAATTGCTGAAACTCCTATATGGAGTATGTAATATCCCTATCCCCACTCAGTAATTCATTCGTAAATAAAGAAATACAAAAACTATTAAATGACGGAATAATACGTCCTAGTAAAAGCCCTTACAACTCCCCAATATGCCAAAAAAAGGAATTAATTAAGATACATACATACATACATAGTTGGTCACACCACTCCAACCGACAGATTGTTTGAGAAACTTTTCATGGCAATTTTATTTACTCTCAGAGTGTTTGCCAGAAATCTGCTGAGAGGAACTCGCCGAAGAAGTATTTATTTTTTCATATTTCGGTTTTGATGTCTGACCGGGGATTCGAACCCTGGCCTTTCGTCTAATAAACCAACACACTACCTACTAGACTACGGCGACTTCAAATTAATGAAGATGGGACAAATTAAATGCGAATGGTAATCGATTATAAAAAATTAAATGAAAACACTATATCATATAAATATCCGATACCGTATTGTAATGTTATACTTTCGAATTTGGGAAAAGCAAAATACATTTCCACCATTGATCTCGAATCCAACATCCATCAAATTTTAACGAAACCGGAGGATATTGGGAAAACTGCATTTCCATAAATAATGGAAAATATGGATTTATTAGACTACCTTTCGGATTAAAAAATGCACCAAGCATTTTCCATAATATTTTAAGGGACTCTATAAGGAAATTTTGTCATGTCTATATAGATGATATAATAGCTTATTCTGGAAATTTAGAAGAACATAGAAAACATTTTAATATGGTAGTTCAAAGACTTAAAGATTCTAATATGAAGATCTACTTGGAAAAATCAAATTTCTTAAAGAGAGAAGTAGAATTTTTGGGTTGTATTGTTGCCCATGGAATGATTAAAACTGATCTAGGAAAAATAGAGACTATAGTAAACTACCCTAACCCTAAAGCTCTTAGGCACTTGAGGGGATTTCTTGGTTAACTGAATACTATAGAAAATTTATAAAGGACTATGCCAAAATTTCAAAACAATTAACAATCTTACAGGAGAAAATGGAAGAATTTCACAATATATGTCCAAGAAGACAGCAGTAGAATTCGATTTAGAGGCACAACCCGCTTTCAATAAATTAAAAATTTACACTGACAACTGACGCGTCTAACGCAGCATTCTGCTGAAAGTAGTGAAGAATTCACTACTAAGGAGACTTCCAAACGACTTAATGAATTTAAACAACAAATTCTTTTAAGCAGGGCCAATTTCACAAATTATGAATCGTTTAATAGAACTAAACACATTATAGAATTTAACGCGAGGGAAAATCTCAAGAACAACAACGACAGCGATACATTGTTGTCCTGAAAATCTATATGAGTATAAGGAAACAATAAAAGGAATATTTACCAACAAGTTATTATTGTTATTACAAGAATTTTGCAATCGATATTGTTAATATTGGTGACCAAAAACCTATTATTAAGGAAACTCACACTAGGGCACATAGAAGTTCTAAGGAAAATCATAAACAAGTTTATAAATATTAATGGCCTAGGATGATTAATTATTTTAAGGAATTTATTAGGCATTGTAATATTTGCAATAAAGCGAAATATGATAGGAAACCAACTAAAATTCCAATTGAAGAGTCTCCAATTCCTAGCAAGGAGGGAGAGTTCCTTCACATTGACATATTTTATGCCCAAAATTTGAAATTCATTACATGTATAGACGTTTATTCAAAATTTAATTAATTTAATAAATTTTATTAGTTTAATAAAACAAATAGAAGACAAAACAAATTTAGGCGAAAAAATATTGGATATATTGCAGAATTTTCCAATGAAGACTTTAAAATGAACCAGGCTTTAAAACATCTACATTCCAAACCTTAATGCAAAGATTAAGAATTCAATTATATTTTGCTGATCCTAGGCATAGTACTAGTAATGGTCAAGTAGAAACAGCACACTCAACCCTGATCGAAGTAGCAGGATGTTTAAAAGAAGAATATCATCTTTTAGACACTGTTGAGATTTTTCATAGAGCAGCTCAACAGTATAATCTCACTTACATTCTGTTACAAATGAAAAACCATTTGAAGTGTTTCACAATAAAGTTAAGAACATATGAGGAAAATGAGGAAGTTTATAAAAAATTAATAGAACAAAGGGATAAATTACTTCCAAGTTATAAGAAACAGAAAATAAAGGAAGATTTAGGAAATAAGGTTAAAGTTTATAGTAGAAATAGTATTATTCATAAGGAAAACATAAAAAAATAATTTTATCTTACAGAAAATGTTAAAATTGCTTATATTACTGGCCACACTCACCAACTACAGATTTGGACAAATATGAACAAGTAATTACAAATTTAAAAGAGGAAATTCGAAGGAAAATACCTTCAAGCAATTCCATACTTCCAATACGCGACCATGAGATTGAACAGACGCGACTGCAACTGAACAATATAAAACCAAGACAGAATCGTTCACTAGACATTTTAGGGACAGCTTAGAAATGGTTGGCAGCAACACCACACCATGACGATCATAAGATAGTACTTGACAAAATAAATAACATGTTAAAAAACACGAACAGAGAACGCATAATAAAGAGGGATACCGTCACAAGACTAAACCTGATGACTAATGTAACAAACGCAATCTCAAAGAAAATAGAGACTGAAGATGACTTTAAAAAGGAATTTGAACAAAATTTGATTTATAGATTAAAATTAATAAAAGAAGAAATATTGAACATTCAATATGCTCTACAATGGACCAAAGCAGGAGTTATAAATACCTGTATATTGTCCGAGCCAAAAATTGGCGAAATAAAAAAGCAATTAAACTATGAACAATGCCCATATTCCAATATCGAAGAAGCTTTAGAATTTTCAAAACTGTGATAAGAATTGGAAATGAAAATATTGTTAAATGTAAGAATGCAATTTTTGAAATGAAAACTAGTTGTGGAACCTATAATAAACTATCAATATGTAACAATAGAAATCTTTTAAATATTAGAAACACAAATTGTATTCAAAAATTATTGTCTAGTGAGAATCACAATTGTACAATACATTCCAACTATTGAAGAAATGAAACTTGGAATAATCCTATTAAATCAATACAATGGTTCTATAAGAATCCCTAACTCCAAACCATGGAATTTATTCCATATTACCACAATTAATTTAAACGGTATTGATTATCTTGCAATGGAAGTACATGATTGGAAACCGCATCCATCCATTCTGCAATTAACATCTAATAAAACGGATATTGAAGAAATTCTTTCTTTTCAAATGATGAAAGAAGTCTAGTTGAACAATGTTCAAGAATTAAATCATTATCAACCGAAGGAAGAATTGAGTTTTCTTTTAATATAATACTTTCAATAACAGTAATCATAATTATTATTTACACTATATGGTAACAAAAAAACAAAGTATATTTTACAACCAATAATCAGGGAACTAAGCCAACAACTGCACATCCTGAGAATCCGCCAGATAGACAAGTTATTAGAACATTAAAACAAATTCTCCAAAATGATTCAATCGGAAGAATTCAACTAACAATAGGGGGAGTTGTTGAAACAGCATAAAAACGCTCTCATACAAATTTACAAAACTACCTTAAATAAGTTTCATTGAACCTGAAAATTATTTGCTAATAAAATATTTACAAAAAATTTTTTACAAATAAAATCGCTGAGCATTAAAAATATGATAATTATGTTGCAATTCAATATTATATTAACTAATTGTGCTTCTTATTAAGTATAAATATTACACCTAGAATTAAGAAAAGAGTTAGTTAGTTGTAAGACGCGGTTGTAATGCTTAGTGATAAAAGGTGAAAGTGAAAATAAAAATATATATTTATTTGTAAGCTGTCGTTCATATTTATATACTTATGCGTATATGTTTTATAACGAGGTGAAATTATCTAGCATAAAAGCCATGAGTTCTAGCACGCTAAAACTCCTCGGTTTATTACCACTGAACTATTACCCTGTAGAACTACTCACAAAGTACGGAAGCTATTGAACCCGTTCTAAGCCAAGTTGATTCTTTTGATAATATCTAGTCCCCATAGTTAAACTTTATTCAATTTTGATCTAACTAGAATATAAAATAAATAAAATACCAAAAGCGAGTTTGTGTTCGAAAGTCAAATCGTGCGCATCTTAGCAAGAGATATCATCTTATCAGTTGGTTTTTCTTTAAAATATAAAACAAATTTAAATTTATTTTATTCTTATAAAATAAAAATTACCCCAAATATCAAGTGCAAAAAACTGTCACGAATAATAGATTCCAATTGCTATCCGACATGGAAGATGAGGATGTCTCATTTATAGACAATGATGATTCTAAGGAAAATAGTTCGATGATCCCTCCAATAATTGTGGATATCAGCCATAATTTTACAATTTTTCAAATTTATGGGAGATACCTGTAAATATAAAAGAATGTCCATTGGCGCAAAGATCATAGTCAACTCATTGCGTGACTATGCGAGCATTATGGAAAAATTAAAGTCGAACAACATGAAATTCTTCACCCATCCGGTAAGACAACAAAAAATTTAACCTTGTGTTATTTGGTCTGCTATGACTAAGTGTGGATACTATCAGAAGGGAACTCAAAAACACTTTTAATATCGAACTTGCAAACATTAAAGAGATTAAAACTACTCAATCTAACCTAGACCATGCATTATACATGCTAGAATTTAATCGTGATCAGATTACTAAGAGGAAGGTGGTTAAAATTATATATATGTATGGTGTTGCTGCTCATTGGAAAAACCCTCTTAGACACTCTAGAGGCCCAACAAAATGCTCAAAATGTGCAATGTATGGTCATGGATCATCAAACTGTTATATATCAGCTATTTGCATAGGTTGTGGCGGTAATCACGACTAGTCGACATGCCAAATAAAGAAATTGCCAACGAAATGTCCTGTGATTAACAAATGTTACAACTGCATAAAAAGAGTTTAAAGAGTGTTAACCATCGCGCAGATAATGAGGGTCCTGCAAGAAAAAAGTATTTGGAGATACGACGCAAAGTAACTACTAGGAATCATCCAAAAACTTTAAGACAACGTAATCGTTCTGAATTTGATTCGTCAGAGGAAGAACTATATGGTGTGAGACCCGAAATACCGAGTATTATCAAAAAATAATAACTTTACATATGCCGAAATAGCTCGTAAAAGTCAGAAAGCATCAGAAGATAGTGACTTGTCAAATGCTTTCGAAAAGTGTAAAACTAAATATGATAAATTCAGAGTATTGAGTAACATGCTTAGGCATGTTACATAAAATCATATTAAATTCAATGGCTAAAATAAAAATTTTGCATTGGAATGC
The DNA here is from genome assembly GCA_005959815.1 of Sarcophaga bullata. Lineage (NCBI taxonomy): Eukaryota > Metazoa > Arthropoda > Insecta > Diptera > Sarcophagidae > Sarcophaga > Sarcophaga bullata. The sequence continues at coordinate 109,790 of QOCX01000484.1, forward strand.
TCGAGGCTTAACAAACCCAAATGCTATTACAGAATTACAGCATTTTTTAAATCTGAAACAAATTGATATAGAATTCATAAATGAAACATTCCTTAAAGCAAAACATTCATTTAAGCTCAGATATTTTAAAGCCCAGAGGGAAGATCGACATATACATGGTGGAGGCGTGCAGTAGCAGTTAGAAATAATATTCCCCATGAACGAATTCCAAAATTTCGAACAACAAGTATGGAAAACGTTTCTATTATTATCAAAATATCAAACAGGCCTTTTAGATTTAATGCAGTATATTGTCCATCATATACAAACAATTTTATTGATAATCTTAATATCATAACTACATCCACAAAAATATGATAATCATTTTTGGTGATTTCAATGCCCATTACACGAGTTGGAACTGACTTCAAAACAATACAGCCGTTAACAGCCTTTATAACCACCAGCTCAATTCAGCTTACTACATTTATTATCCAAACTCTTTCATTCGATTCAGTCAAAATATAGTTCCAACGCAACCATCTGTTGTTGACATCTTACTATCTAATTCAAGTTTAAATTATTCATCCCTTGAAACCCATTCTGAATTAGTGAATTCGGATCACACGCCAGTGACTTGTAAAATTGATTGCGTTTTCCCTGAAAATTCAATAGATTCCACAATATAATCAAGTTAACTGGAAAGAAATAAGAAAATGGGTTGAAAATGAGATTAAAAATAACAACCTGCCAGCTGTTGTTCTAACTCATGCAAACGTAGAATCAGTTTTTTCTAAAGTTATATATATTTTACAAGAAGCTTCAAATAAAATTCCTGTCATTACCAGCTTTTGTTGGCAAAAAAGGCTCTCACAACAAACTTTATTTTTGATTGCCCAGATAAATCGGTATAGACGTAAACTATAAAGAAGTAGTCATACAGCTGACTGAAATCAAGTGCCTATTAAAACAGATCACGATATTGATTAATAAAAACGTCAACAATGCCAGACATAATAGCTGGAATCAATTTATATATGAAACTTGCCAACTGGTAGCAAAAAGTTTTGAAAACTAGCAAAGGCAATCAAAGGGGGCAAAAGCGAGTTTACCCACTGAACGGTAGATGGCGCTAATGTCTATAATTCTAAAAAAGCCGAACATTATAGCTTCGAAAACTATCATCAAACAACATCTAATATATCTACAAAGGAAAATTCAGTTAACCCATTTACAGCCAATCAAAAAGTACAAGTTAAATTTTTGAAATTTCAGTGTATACTTATTTTTAACAATACAAAAAACAGAAACATAACAAAAAAATAAAAAAAATTTTCACTTATGAGTGATATTTTGCATAACAAGTTTTGTCATCGCATTGTGGCAGATGACACAACGTATACGCTTAGGAAGATTTTCTGGAACATTATCAGCGCCGTCTCGATGTAGACCCTCAACATTTGATGACGAATGCCGAGCAGAATGTCTTTTGGATGACTGTTTTAGATAAAACCTAGCTAGAGATCGACTAAATTGTAATTGATTCATAGCATTTTCTTTACAACATTCATGTAAGCGCCACACATTTGATATAACCATATCAACCATAAACTCCACCACCCTTTTTTGCTATGAATGATAATTCTGTACAAAGATATAGATTGGTCCATTTCATCAACTGCGCCCATGGTTTTGTTATAAGTTTGGCACAAGTGAGGTATTTGCAAATCAACTTTTTGTTTTTTTTTTTTCAGAAGATCATCTTTTAGCTTTTCATACTGGTTCATAAGATCGTAATTGGTCGCCATTGTGCAAATACTGTTATCCTTCCAGCGGACCAGTAATAATTCATTTTTTTTTGTCAAATCTGTAATCGAAGTCGGCTCTTGATTTTTTCATCATCTCTTTTGAATTTGGCAGCGGACGTTTTTAGTGCGGTTTTCTCGGATTGTTCCTGTGGCACGGTGAAATAAATTACTCGAATCATTGAGTAACCCAAAATTTGTGAAAAAAATAAAAAAGATTTCGTGGTTACCAGGATTCATGGTCAATTTTTGTAACAGCATTTTCAGAAACATCATTTTCATCAGCTCAGAAACAGGTGTAGTTGATTTACTACAATAAATATCAAAGCAGTAACAATATCCAGAGAAAATTGCTGTTACCAGTTTTTATAACCCAACAGAATAGGTTTGCCTGGAATATAATGTTTTGCTGAATGGCGACTGTAATATTTCTCCATGGATTCGTCGATACAAATATGTTCGTGGAAAACACCGTGCTTTAAACATTTTGTCACTAGTTTTTGCAGCTTCGTTATTGTCTACAAGGTGTAGATTTCTTTTTATTTTTTTAGTTTATAATTTGTTTTTAGTACACTTGTGGCCATTGTACCCAAATTGGCACGCATTATTATATGCCTTCTAAGATCTTATACATTTGTTGCATGAAACTCAAAATACATTTCAATGTTTCGCTGCTTTTTTAAATTTTATATTAGAATACAAATAACGACTATAAGCTCTAGGTACAACATATAACTTTGATTACCTCTACATGTGTATTGTTGATGAAGTTTAATAGATTATTACAACAATAACAATAAATGCAGTTAAATTGCTTAATTTAATATTTATTCAGAACACTTTCGACTACTCAATAGTGCAAAAACAAATAAACCAGAGTAAACAGTTTTTTATACAACCTTAAAAGTTAAGTGTTCCCAAATTGGCACAGCGACTGTAAATGGGTCAAGAAACATATAGAATGGTTAAAAAGTCAGGTTTTACCTGATAGTATACAACAATATTTAACAACAAAGGAAGAATTTAGAATGCTGATTAAGTCGTTAAAAAATTAAAAGCTCCTGGTTTATATGAAATAAACTCTGTAATATTGAAAAATATGACTAATTTGTTTTTCATATTACTTACAAAAATTTTCAATTAGTGCCTAAGTAACGGCTATTTCCCAAAAAAAATTCAAAACTGGAAAAATAATACCAATACTGAAGCAAAAGAATGATGCTAAATCACCTAATAGCTACCGGCCAATTAGTATGCTAAGTTGTCTTGATAAAGTACATATTTGAAAAAATTATACTTAGCAGATTAAATAAATTTACTGAAGGCAACAATATTATTCCAGATGAGCAGTTCAATTTTGGAAAGCAACATTCCACAATCCAAGTAGAATGTATTGTTAAATTTATAATTAATAATAATGGAATACTGTGTTTAGACACAGAAAAGGCTTTTGACTCTGTGTGGCACAATGGTCTCATATATAAACTTAATTCGTTTCTCTAAAAAGCTTTTTAGATGAGAGATCATTTGTCGTCCATATTGGTAACGAATACTCTTCGCAGCGAAACATTCTGGCTGGGGTGCCACAAGGCTCAGTGTTATCCTCTATACTTTATTCAATTTATATTGCTGACTTTAAAATATTAAGAAACCAACGCAGAAAGAAACGCAGATGATACTGCAATAATATCAACGGGCAAAGTATGAAATGCTATAGTCAAGAACTTGAAAAAAGGTTTTCTATATGCTCAGAAATATTTCTTCAAATGGAAAATTTAAATTAATGAAGCAAAGACATAAGCTATAATTTTCCCTTTTAACAAGTCTCCGAAAAGAATTCCTACGATTCCTCTGACTATTAGTGGAACTGAAATTTCTATCAGTGATACAATTAAATATTTGGGTATTGTTTTAGATAAAAAGTTAACATTTAGACAGTATGTTCTGCAAACATGTGAGAAAGCTATTCGATGTGGTAGAGCTTTATATCCATTGTTGAACCGAAAGTCTTCTTTAAAATAGAAAAACAAGATTTTACTCCACAAAATATGTATACGTCCAATAACGTCCTACGGCTGTCAAGTTTGCCCAAAAAGATGTGCCAAGACTCACATTAAAAAACTTCAGGTCATACAAAATAAAAATTTTAAGATTATTTTTAATTTAGCTACAAGATAGTTGAATATCTAAACTACATAAAAAATGCAAACAAGATATGTTTATAACTGTAACCCGTAATATTAGACAAAGCTTTGAAAATCGCAATAGGTTTTCAAGTTATTCTTTAGTAAGAAATTTGTAATGTCACCAACTTCTTCAATTTCATTACGAAGTTGACAGAAGGGTGGATATAAAAATTTCTTCAAATTTTCAATAAGGTTTTTACTATCTTTTTTCCTTTAATGTAATAAAAATATTTATAGTTAATTTAAATCCACTCTAAAATAAGTTTTTATTTGTTGCAATACTTACTAGTAAAATCTCAAACTATGTATATACATATATAGAAAAATTTTTCTATATTTTTAACTTGTAATAATGATAGTAAAATAACTAAATAAAAAAGAAATACCAAAAACTACAATTCCCTAATTAAAGCGAGAAAGTGAAAAACTAGAGGAGATTTTACACGAAAATAGACATTTTTTAGCATGAAAGAAAGAAAATATAAAAAAAATACTCGTTTCTTTAAGGTAAATGTAAAGTAAAGCCATGGTTTTCAAGGAAAATTAAAAGTTTGATTAATGATAGGAATGAAGCATACGAACGATGGAAGAGATACAGAACTCCGGACCTTGAGGAGATTTTTAAAAGTTGCAGACGTAGAGTTAATTATGAAATAAGAGCTGCCAAGTGCAAATTCTATGAGGACAAATTCTCAACTGCTATCTCATCGCAGGGGAAGTGGAGGGAAATTAGGAATATGGGTGTTTTGGATAAGGATAATATGACGGACCATGATATAAATGTAAACCAATTGAATGTTCAATTCTCTAGTATACCTATGCCTAAATCTGACATTGGTTACTACAACTCTACGGATCCAAGCATTGCTTTTGAACTCAATGAAAATGGTTTCAAATTCTCGAACATCACCCTTTTGGAATTGCGTGAATCATTTCGGAGCATCAAATCCAATGCAACTGGCTTTGATGAGATACATCCAAAAATTTATAGAAATTATCCTAGACTACAATTATTATATAATATTACACATATTTAACATATTTTAACAACATCACAACCTGACAAAAGTTACAGACCATGCGTTACTCCAATACTGTCAAAGACTTTTTGAACGTATAGTCCATGATCAAATCAGTAAATACTATTTGACAACTCACTACTAACCGACAGACAATCTGGTTTCAGACCTAAACACAGCTGTGTTACGGCATTAGTGGATGGTTGTAGAGGAGTTAAGGTCAAAAAATGGATCAAAACATGGTGTCTTTTCTGGTGCTTCAGATCACTCCGAAAGCTTTCGATACTGTTGATCATGACATTCTTTGTCACAAGTTGAAGAATACCTTTATTTTTCAACATCAGCAGTAAAACTATTAAGGACATACCCTGTATAAGAGAAGTCAGACAGTACACCATGGTGATGTAAAATCATTTAGCAGCCCGGTACGAAGAGGTGTACCACAGGGTTCAATTCTCGGCCCCTCTGCTCATACCATAATGTACTCGAATGACCTACCTTCTCGCATTATTCACTGTGGAATTCAAATGTATGCCGACGACGTTCAACTCTATATTAGCTGTTTTAGGACTGACATAGACAATTGTATAGTGAACACTGAATCATGACTTGACAATTTATTTAAGTGGGCTACAGCAAATGGTCTTTGCTTAAATGCGAATAAATCAAAGGCTATCGTAATTGGGAAAGTTGGCTTTTTCAAACGAACCTACTACCACCATTAGCTCGTTGGGACTCACCCATAGAATTGGTACAATGTGCCAAGAACTTAGGTATATATTTTTAATAGTCAACTTTCCTGGACTGACCATGTAAACACAACTTGTGGAAGGACGCATGCTATGTTGAGAAATCTTTATAGGAGTCAATCCTTTACGCCTTTGAATATACGTATGCTATTGGCGAAGACATATCTGATTCCTACCCTCTTGTATGGATGCGAGGTATTTGCGGGTTTGGATTCTATTAGCAAAAATAGACTTAAAGTTACTTACAACAACATAGCAAGATATTTTTGGACCGCAGCAGATATAGTAGTATATCACATTTTTCATACAAAATATATAATATGACACTTGAAAACCTTTTGAAATATCGTATGCTGCTCTTCTTCACAAGATTATCTATGTAAAGGAACCAAACTATTTATTTAGCAAGCTCCAGTTTTCTAGAACCAATAGAGGCTATAGGATAAACGCCATAAATACAGGAAACAGGTGTCTGAAAGACACTTTTTATTAATGCTATACGTTTATGGAACCAACTTCCCGCAGAAATTCAATGCAAGGGGCAAATATAATGCAATTTAAAGCAGCAATTTCAACACACTTTTCTTTTCTTTAGATTTATTCATTTGCTAGGCTAAATTAAATTTAATTAATATAATATTTACTTTTTTTAAACATTTTTGAGATTAACTTAATCATCATTTTTTATCATTTTATCCATTTTATTAACTTAATTTTTATAAACAGTTACTTTTAAATAAGATATATGCTTGTTGTACTGGTTTTAATCAATAAATAAATAAATAAATAAAAATAAATAAATAAATAAATGCCATCAGACACTATAAAAAGCTAATTTTTGATACTCATCTATCATTAAGAAATCCATTCAGAATGAACTATTGGTTATAAATATTGTTAGCGGTACAATTGCAAAACGCTGCTAAGGAATTTTTGAATTCTTAATTAATTTCTCCAAAAGATACTATTTCCTGCATATTTGTCTGTCCTACACCTGGGCCTACTGATGCCAAAAAATCTCTGATGTTATTGAGTTCACTGTAACAAAAAACATCTATAGAGGAGTAATACGAATGGAGCCTTTACTAGATTTAATTGATGTATACTACACGCATACAATTGTAATCATTTATAATCATCACTCAACCTCGTTGACACTTTAACGTAGACTGACAAAAATATAAAAAATAAAAGCAGTTTATTAGTAGTTATGTCATGAAGAATGTCTGATCTCTGAATACGTCAACGGTGAAAAAATAGATCCGCGATCTGCCTTATGCGAGACTAAACCAAGAAAAGCTGCAGGTATAAATAAAATAATCAATCAAATACTTTAGTGTTACCTCGTGTAGGAAAATAAATGATATAAAATTATACAATTTATTTTAAAAGATATTATTCACCTTAAATATTGTCGACCATAAATTACACTGATCACTATGATGCAGAAGTGAGGTCGAGATCAGTGAACATCTTATTTAATATTATTTTATACATCAGTTCTACAGTAATAAGCAATAAAACTAATAGCTTCAAAATATTTGTTGTAAAGTAAAATAGTTCTTAAAATTAACTGGTGAGACCGGTGAGAAAACAGTGAACTTTATTTAAAAAACCCACATTTACTTTATCTTATCAAAAACAAAATGTTACTTTATATCTTGCTTATACACTTACATAATATCATAATTGTGGAGTAAACGCTTTAACCTAACTTTATGTATTTATGCAGATTTCAAGAATTTTCAATAGAAAAGCAAAACTACCTGAGATCAAACGCCACATAAAATTAAAAAGTAGAAAAGTAAAAAGTAGTTGAATGTCCCATAAGAAGCCCTGTACAAGCCAAAGTACAAAATAACTGCGACGTATAGCATGAAAAAACTTAAAAAAAACAAAACGCAAAAATGGTGAAAACTTCAGCATTCCGCCTTACATAACATGGATTTTCAGATTTTGTTTTCAAGAAGTGAAGCAAATGATAATTTGTAAAAATAATTGATGTTTTTAATATTTATTTTCTTAATATATTACGATTTTATAATAAAACAAAAAAAGTAATGTTTTTAACAAACCATAAGAAAAATAAGAAAAAATTTCTGATGACTCGATATTTTTGCACCGTAAGGGCCATTTTTTGCGAAATTAACGATTAAGTTAACTTTAATTGTCGTATTCAGTTTTTGAGCTTACGTTTGACGTTGGTGGTTTAAACTTACGATTAACTGCTGAAAGTATCTGACAAATTTTATTAAAAAAAACTTTTAAGTGAGAGAAAGCCGAATAAAACAAATATTTAAGTGATTATGAATTATATAAACCCAAATTGACAATAGACATTCTTAATTCATTTATTATTTTTCAAAAATTATTTTTTACTTAAATAACAATCGTATTCAGCTGATTTTGTTCTATACAAAATCAAATTGTTGTGAAAAACGTTGCCATTTTTGTTTATAAGTCTGAACTTTTACAAGGTTTAAACTCCTACTCAAAAAATGCATACTTGAATTTAATCTCGCACTAAAAAATGGCCCTAAATGCTTAGGTACCCCCCAACAAGAAATTTAAAATTCAAAAACATTGAAAATGTTAAACTCAGTATTTAGTAGAATATTCCTTCAGGTCAAGAACTCCATTTAACCCATTAAACATTGAATGTACCAGTTTCGTTTAGCGTTTTTTGTTGAAATTTATGGAAACCTTGATAGGCAATATCACATCCTCACATTAACAGCAGTATGATAGTGTTTATTCACTTGATGGAAGTAATACCCGTTACAACTGCTTAATTATTCCGAAATTTTGGTGAATTCGTTATTTAGAATGTTTAAATACTTTCTTTTACTCATTATTCCCTCAATAAATTCCAAACTGCACACATCTGGTGACGATACACATCCCCATACATTAAAAAAAACGTCAATTATTATATTTATTATTTATTTATTAATTACAAAGATACAATATTTGTAACTAATTGAAAGGGAGGAATACTAGCTACATAGGCCATCGATTCGGAAAATAAAATAAAATTATATACGATTTTGTAGGCTATTTTCTATAATGAATTTTAAAATTAAATTTATATAATTAACACAGAAATAAGTTAATAAGCGTGAGGGTGTTTTAGCTTCAAAAACTTTAATCCGGGATACGTTAAACGCAGAGCACTCGTCTAGAATGTGACTTACGGTAATATTCTTATTACATGTTGTGCAGCGGGGATGAGATTTTTTATTTAAAAGGTGTTTGTAGAAGTATTTGCAGTGACCGAATCTCAGACGAACAATAATTGTAGTGACATTTCTAGTGTAAGTTTTCGGGTAGTTAGGTTGCCTTCCAAGGGGGTTGACATTTTTGTAGGTATAGTGATAGTTCGACCATTTACTATCGTGAAGATAATTTAAATATGATGAAATAACATTCCGGATATCCTTATTTTCCCATGTGGAATATTTAAGAAGATGCCGGTTTTTAGCATCGGTAGCAGCCGTATCTTCAATAAGAGATTGATTCTGTTTTATTTTTTATTAAATAGTTTCTGATCTCGTTTTTTAACTGCGAGTCATATTTAGAGTTAGAGATAGCTTGCATAGAAGAAAGACTATTCGTACAAATAATAAATTTTGTTTGTTTTTTTTTCAGCATATTTAACAGCCTTCAATATAGCTAAAGCTTTTGCTGTGAAGTTAGAACAGTAGTTGTTTAAGTGCCCGATATAAATAAGATCGCCGTTTAGATGAATAGTTGCGAATGTGGTAGAGCCAGATGATTTAGAGCTATCCGTGAATAAGAGATTTCTTTTTAGAGAAATGGTCAACTAGGCTACTAAATATTTGTTTATAAACCTTGGGTGGCGTATTAGCTTTCGTGAGATCAATCATAGACCTTATACAACAAGATTGTTCCAACTGCCAAGGTCGTTCTGACTGTTATTTCGAGTATATAGGATTTATTTGTAGATCAAGATTTTGTGCTAACTTAGAACATCTAGCAATAATAGATTCTATTCTGTTCCTTCTCTTATATTTGAAAGCTTTTAATATTTCACGATATAAAACTTTATTTCTACTGATAAGAAGCTTTGGAATAAGTTTGTAAGTTAAGCAAACAGTACGGTCCTCGATGGAAGGTAAACGGGCTTCTGTTAATATATTAGTAATTGGGCTTGTAGAAAAAGCTCCGATGCTTCCACGGACTGCAGCATGGTATGGCGCTTCAATTTATTTTTATATGGGATGGGAGCACGCCATCCATAAATTGGAAGACCGTAATCTATTTTAGCTAAAAGGATAGAACGACTTATATTAACCATTGTGGAGATATGAATGTTGCAATTTTTAGAGGTAAGGAACTTTATTATGTTTAATATAGAGTTGAGAATTTTCCTGAATACGTAGGTAATTTGGTTGTTTAATTTTTGTATTCGACGTCAAACAAGTTACAGTTCCTTATTTTACAGATATGTAAAAGACTGCATTTTTAATAGACAGTTTGGCACCTGAAATGTGGTTCCAGTTATCAATATTTGTCAGAATATATGTGAATGCGTCTTTAACTTTATTATTATCCTTTATTTTTCTGAAGATAACTGCGTTATCTGCATAGATAGCATGTTCTATCTGTTTATGAAGGGAAATAATTTTGCTGAACTGATTAAATAAAGTCAATTATGAAAAGCAACACAGTTAATGGAGAATCTTGTGGTATACCATTATATAAACCAAAAGTTTTTGATTGTTCGCCGCACACTCTAACTCTAAATTAACGACTGGTAAGAAAATTTTTGATTATTAAGTACATATTTTTGCCAATGTTCCATTCTGCTAGTTGTTAAAGGAGTATATGGATGCCTACACGGTCAAAAGCTTTTTCAAATTCGGTGGATAGAATGTTAACATGGTTTTTGCTTCATAAAGCTCTTGAAATCAAATGTTGGAAGTATATAGAACGTCGTCTGTACCTAGCTTTTTCATAAAAACTATTTGATTATTCGATATGAGATTGTTGGCTTTTAAGAACCACATTAGCCTTCCAGATATTATTTTTTCCTGTGTTTTACTGATACAAGGTAATAGAGATATGGGTCGGTAACCAGTGAGGGCCGTATGATCGCTGTTTGGTTTAGGAATTGGAATAACAGTTTCTACTTTCCATGCTTGGGGATAGATAAAAAGATATTGTTGTAAACAGAGAGAAGCTGGTCATTTGAGCATTTCGGTAGGTTTTTAACATCGGATATGATATGCGATCATAACCTGGAGTTTTGCCTTTGGCTAGATTTAATGCGTCTTCAAGTTCAACCATATTAATAGGTAGTTCTATTTTGTTAGCATTAGTGTTGGAAGATTTTGGATTGTACGTAAGATTGCAAACATCTGATTTAAGTTTATTAAAATTTGGAGAGAAATTAGAGTAAGAGAAAGTATAGACTAATGTTCGGTGAAACAATTGGCGATATCAGCCGGAGAAGAAAGCATATTTGGTCCCGATTTAAGATATTTGATGGAGTGTGTATTTAAACCACCCGTATGAAGCTTTATATCATTCCAAATGCGTTTAGGTGAAGACGAAGGATTGATGTTAGATGTAAACTTTTGTATGCAAGCGGCTTTACTAAGTTTAACTGCCCTTCTAAACATGGCATTGTGCTTTTTGAAGAGTACTAGGTTACTATCATTTCTATTTCTTTTAAAAATATGGAATTGGTCTTGTTTGAGTTTATTTAATATTTCTATATCGCGGTTCCACTACGCAGCGCGATGTGCTGGACATTTGGTAATTGTTTTGGGAAATGCTGACACTTGCTGCTGCTTTGATACCTTTAGTAATTAAAGCTGCTTGACGATTAACATTCATAGCGTTATTTATTATTGGTAGGTTTTCCTTGCAATAACTTTGATATAAAGACCAGTTTGCAGAATCTATTTTGTACTTAGGCTTCCTAGCATAAAGAGGAATGTAAATCGTTAAGAGTATTCCAAGGACAGAAGGTGGCAATTTGTGGGGAACATAAAATACATGTGTAAATGTGTTTGCCATTATTGAGAACGATGAGATCTTCACTTAAAATTTAATTTTCCAAAATTTTACCACGAGAGTTAGTAATGCTGGAACCCCAATATTGTTAATGTTGTTAATGACATCAGAATATCTTGTAATTTGTGGTTCATTTAATTTTAATAACTGATATTTTTCTTTTGCGACTTTTAAAGTGCATTTTTCTTTTGTTTTTATTTTCAAAATTTATTTTTGTTGTATGTAAATTTTGCATTCTTTGAAAGAATAGGGGTGTTTGTCAGAGCAGTTAACGCAAAAGGTCCGTGTACAACTGTCAGAGGTATGGGGTAATCCACAGTTTTCACATAATGGGTTCTTTTTGCACCATTTTTTTGTGTGCCTAAGTAATTAACATGTTTTGCAGCGCATGGGATTAGGAAAAAATTGACGGACTTTGACTTTATGCCAGGAGATATCTATTTTTTCAGGGATAGAATAGCGATCGAAAGTTAATAGTAGTTCACCGTTTAAACACATCTTATCGTTTTTGATATTTAAAGACATCAGTAACACCTTGGTTGCTTAGTTCAGTTATAATCGCTGACTCTGGAACGTTATTTAGATATGGAGCGTAAACTGTGCCTTTTGAGGAATTCAGGTTAGAATGATATTTACAGGGCATATTGCAGATACCAGGTAGAATTTTGGATTTTATGAGTTTTTCTGCGTTAGGTTTGTTGCTTATTAGTAGCAACAGATTGCCATCTTTTAATTCTGATACTGTCAGAATATCGGAGCACATTAATTTTAATGATCGGTAAACAAAAAAACAAGAAAATTGTTGCAGAGTTTTGTCACCAGATGTTGCCGATATTACTTCGTATTTCGGATCAGGCTTTTGAATATTTGGCAAATTAAGGAAGGATTCTAAAATATTCGGATGTGTGCGTTCCTTTGTTGCATGGGGGGAATCCGCTAACAAGGAAAAGCGGTTGTCCCCCAAATTGGGCGGACCGGAAATATCAACTACGCGATACCTTGAAAGTAATTGAAAGTCACTTGTCGAAAACTTCTGGTAATCACTGTATATTAAAAAAGGATTTAAAGAATAAAGCATAACTGAACCACAACGAGATCAAAGGAAGTCAACCGTTCAAAGCAGACGTTAGTCGATGACGGACCTCAATTATTTTTACATGTTATTACTTAAAATTCATGAAATTGCTAAGATATATTGGAGCACCTAGAATTTTACTGTCCACAATATACACTTGCAAATTTCTCATCAAATCATAGTTAGTTAATTTGTTTCGATCAACAAAGCCTTAAGCTAATTCACTGATGGTATCTTCTTTATAGCGTCTATGAAGCTATGCCTACAATATTATTTTATATACACTTCCTACCAGCATGACGGATATTAGAGTCCCCAAATGTAAAACATTCAGTTGTTGTTAATTTATTTCAAGCCATGTAGAAAATTTAAAAATTTGAAAAAAGAAAATCTTCTTTATAGCGTCTATGTAACCAAAGTTTTGAATAACATTTTGTATATAATTGTAAGATTCTTATTTTTGATAATCTGCAGTTTTCTTTGCTAAATGTTTGCGACTTTATTCTACCAGAATTGATATCCAAAGTCATTATTGGTCATATACATATTTTATAGAATAGCAACATTTTTTGTTGTCGCTGTAGTCTATTGTGTTGGCTTATTAGACAAGACATTAGATGAACGAAACGAAATATAAAAAAAAATACATAAGTGGTGTGAAAAACTAGGTCTTAATCTCAACAGAACTACTACCTCACTAAGGGGATCATAGCTGCTGGTCTCTGCTGGATAGAAAACCCTCAACAGTTTGTTAATGCACTCCCTCCATAAAGTCAAAACATTATCGCCAACATGAAGGTAAGCCAAGTCCGTCTGCCTATTCTTTCCCCTGAAGATACTGTCAACCTTACTCTAGGGGTCTTCCCTATTGCCCCGTACAAAACTCCTCTACTCGTCTTCTTTAACAGTTACAGTTTTGTCCTTGTATATCCTATGATATCGCATATATTCCGCCTTACACTGAGCAAAGGCTTAAGCATTGGCAAGCCTACCCCTCTGGAACTGCTTTTTGAGATGTCGAACGTGCCGCCACATCATACTTAAACCACTGAACACTAAGGGACACGGTAGTCCTTAACCTCCCGAGTAAAACGTCATTCACAGTGGTCACCCACTGATTGAGGTTGTGATCACTCACCCCCCATTTGTCTCACACCTCCACCTAAACTTATAAAGCGTCATTGCAGCCCCATTACCATACCTTAAAAACGGTTTCAATGGTTCCCTTAACCTACAATAGCCACAAGCATCCTCCCAAACCCGCTCTCTATCTGCACGCTTTTAATAACCAAACTACAGTTTAAGTCCGGATCAACAACTAAAACTGCCGAGTTACCCCCTTCGTTAGTAAGTACTCGGATCCCACCCGGGAAGCCCCTACGATGCCGACCGACGTGTACGGTTCCTGCACTAGATATCCAGGCTCAAAAAGAGCACTTGACCACCCTGACAGTTTATTTGCAGCAACTTTACCATCTTAGTACCGAGCATTTGCATGCGCCACCATCATGGCATACGTAGGGTAACTTGATGATAGGATCCAATGACCCGACGGCACGCCCTTGAGCGCACAATTGTAACAATGTAGCGCACTGGCGCAGCGCGACGCCAGAATGCCCGATTGCACGCAACGACGACACGTGTCTTCTATTAACCTACAGTTCCGCACGCGACGGACGAACTCGATGCACCTAAAGCACCCAACAACACTTTATGTAGCATCCATTTGGGTCACATCGAAGGAAGGCAGGAGCAGCCACGGGCGTACCAACAGGGGCCACAAGAGGTGCCACTGCGCCCGACGCGAGCGACGGAACCAAAATTGCACTATAGATATCAAGTCTACCGCGGAAACGCTCGTTTTCGGTTTAGTTTCACCTCTTAGCGTCCGGTATGCTCCATTACTAACCGTGTAACCGGCGATTCCAACTTTCCGTCGAATACCAACCCTAACAAACTGTTGGTGATGGTCTTCATTTTCTCCACCGTCGAATTACTACCATCGATCACAGCACGTACAACTTCTACTACCGGCTCGGACTCGCTTCAATTCAAACAGAACAGATTCTGTTGTTGTCACCTTTCCCGTGACCGCCTAGAACAGAAGAAGGTGGACCGATCCGTCTGCCCCTCTGTAGTGGCATCAGAGGCGTCAACCTTCGTCCTACGACGACCCCTAACACAGGGTATTATAAGCAATAACACACAAGTAGTTACCAAAAATAACAGAATTTTTATTAATTTAATTTATTCACAATAAATTTGATTAAATAATTAATTAATTGAATTTAATTAATATAAACTCCATTCTGGTTTACAATTTTAAATCAAACACACTGTACTCACATTCGAATATACCGCAAAGAAAAAACACAACCGATCTCTTCAAATGCTCACAGCCGAATAAGCAAATAAGTATAATTTGACTTTTTAATGTCTTTAACAAAGTGCTTAAAAAATTTAAGGTCTTCTAATTTGAGTGTCTTTACAGCTTTTTCATATTTTGCTAGAGAGTTTGGTAATACTCTTGTTCCAATAGATAAACCATTGTAATTAATTTTTTCCCAATAGCTGCATAACCTATGTAAAATTGTGGGAATTATCATATAGTAATTTGTGATACTCTTTGCTTCACTTGGATGTCACATGTTGCGTCCATACTAGTATCACCATCTAGGTCAAATAGATCTTGGTATTTATTACTGCTGTTTGGTATGGCAGACTTTTGTTTTTTGTATTTATAATTATTTGCCCAAAATCTCTTGCACTTAGAACTCGCAGTTCTTATTTTTTTCTGTTTACTATTCAAAAACAAATTACAAACAGTGAGCGGATATTTTTTAAGTCTTTATGCTACGAATGTGGCAGTTAGACCGAAATATTATAAATAAGATATATTAAAAAGATTATTCGAACTGTTTAATAACAGTAATATTTTTTTTTTAGATTTTTCAAATAAAATGACATTTGATCAGGTTGATGAAAGCGAAAACATTACTAATTTAGATAATGCTGTTAATTTAAGTGCTTCGAGAGCTCAGAATGAAAACATCGATAAAGCAACCACATCGCCAGAGGCTGCAACAAGTGCTGCGGCATCTTCTAGTATACCACCTATTATTTTCAAATGTAATCATTGCGACTTTTTTGGTCAAGTAAAGCAAGAAGTTGAGATTCATATTGAGACATCTCACCCGAATGCTGATAATGATGATATTATAAGCATACCCACAAATGCAGTGGCTATTCAGGCATTTCACGCTGCAATGGCGGCAGCAACATTAGCTGCTGTTAGTCGAGCAACAAAACCATCCCACACTCCTTCGCCGACAGTTTCGCCGAACATAGGTGAGGCAAAAGAAACTTCTGCGGCACTGATTGATGCTGAAGATAAAGAACCCGTTGCAATTAAATGTGAGCGGCTTGATACAGTAGAATCAGAAATTGTATCCAAGGAGATAGAAGAAGACAAAAGTGTCAAAAGTCTCGCAATGGAAGTTATTGAATCAGAAAATGTTTCACGTCAAGTGAAACAACACCAAAATATCGGCGTGCAATGTCCTCTATGCCAAGATTTCTTTACGGAGAGAAACGCATTGGAAATACACTTGATGAAAGTTCATAGCGTTAATAAGGACGGTTTGGCGCGGCTTCTCTTACTGGTAGATACTAGTTTATGGATGCAAAATGATAATACTTCTAATGACAGTCGATCTCAATCAGCTGTTACAAAAACAGCTTCAAGTTCCTCTTCTAAAATCAGAAGTGATGCTCCTGCATTGGCAAATCAACCAACTTTAGCAGCGTATGAGTTACTAGTATGCCAACAATGCGGTTCTAGCTTTAAACACGAACAACAACTGCTACAACATGCGCAAAAAATGCAGCATTATACGATGCAACAGGGAGAATATCTTTGTCTAGCATTTAACTCAGTTCGAAACCCATGCACAATGCATTATCCATCTCTTGCTGCTATGTTTAACCACTACAACGATACTCATATGCGATTGGTAATATCCGAACGACATGTTTATAAATATCGCTGTAAACAGTGCTCTTTAGCATTCAAAACTCAGGAGAAATTGGCTACTCATACTCTATATCACACTATGCGCGACGCTACAAAATGCGCTATGTGTCAACGCAACTTTCGTAGCACTCAGGCGCTCCAGAAGCACATGGAACAGACTCACAATCAAACGGCAACGGATAGCAATAGTTTGGAGTGTACCAGTCCCAGAACTGTTTCGCCATCAGGAAGCGAACAAGAAAGACCACCTACGGAGACTGGTCAAACAGTGAGCAATAGCGACAAATTTGAAAACGAGTCCAGTAGATCTGTTACACCTGGACAAGATGTATGTCCACCGATACAGTCACCTAGTTCCAATCAAAACGATCCACAGAATTCCGCGTCACCTTCAGTTCAACAACAGCAACAGATATCCGCTCTAACAGCATTAATTAACCATCAACAACTGTCGGCACCACCTTCTGATATCCTGCACCATTTACAGATGCAACATCAGCAGTTTCAAAATTTACCGGCTTTGCACAATCTACAACAAATGCAACAACAATTACCACAATTTGCCGCAGCAGTAACAGCATCCGGAATGCCGCTCAACCCAGTCGAAATGCTAAATCTTATGCAATTTCATCACCTCATCTCACTAAACTTTATGAATTTGGCACCGCCTTTAATATTTGGTGGCAATAATACACCATCAAACCCACCGTCATCATCATCTGTTGCAGGCTCCAACACTACTGCTCCCATAAATATGCCAAATAATAATACATCCAAAACTTCCTCACACGTTGCATCAACTGATTTGACAACATCATCATCCGCAACTAGTTCCAATACCTCACAATCGATGACAGCTTTACCGAATGTTGAAGTTAACACACAAATATTGCAACAACAACAAATATCACCTGGAGCTTCGACTTCCCAAGTAAGCGTATACATAATTATTATACCTATGATAGTTCCCAGCGCCAGCTTTTTAAAATATTTAAATTTGTATTCAAAAATTCTTTATAGATTGATTTAAAGTAGTTTTGCATGTTTCTCTTATTTGTTTTGCAGTTGCTTAATAATCAGAAACGTGCCCGTACACGTATTACAGATGATCAACTTAAAATACTACGCGCTCATTTCGATATAAACAATTCGCCCAGTGAAGAGAGTATTTTGAAATGTCCCAGAAGGCAAATTTGCCAATGAAGGTTAACAACAATATAAAATTTAAAAATTTACAATATTTTTATCCTTTTATATTTTAATTATAAATATCTATTTTAACTTAAAATTCTTATTGTAATGTATGTACTTTTATCATTTATATTCATATGTCGTTAGTGCGGTGTGTGTCACGGCAATTCTAAAATTCATACTTTTTAAATATCAAGGCACCACGAGGTTTTCTTTTATCTATCAACCTAGTTACTAATATATAATGCAATATTTTTATTAGGAAGGTCTCAGTGGGATCAATATTAAATCCTAGCTTGATTCTTTCTGGGAACGTATATTCTTTAGTTTTTAACTAGTAACTGAGAACACCATAGTGATCGAGCAATTGCGGAAAAATGCTTATTGGCGATCATCGCCTGAAACTGTGTATTCAGTAAAAGCAATGGTCTATAATAGATTCGTGAAGAATTGTGTACAAAGTTGTGTAGATATTTACCGCCTGCAATCACGGTCATGGTGTATCTATTTTGAAATGTACTTGTGATAATGTATCATTTTCAAAAGGGCAAACAATCGGCACCGTGTCCGTGAGAAAAGACGAAAAAACGTAAACTCTATTGCAATAGAAAATTAAAAAATAAATTACAATTTCGAATCGTTTCATTGCTCAGCATATTCGCTAGATTTGGCTTAGATTTTTATCTTGATTTTTATCTTGAAAAAAATGACTCATTGGGAAAAAATTGCTAAAAATTAGGACATATAGTCTCTTACTGATATGAACAGGTGTCGAAAATAACGAATATCGACGGAAATATTGTTTATTTTCTTTGTTAGGTTGGTTAATTTTGAGTTCGGCCTCCTTAAGTCACTAGTGGATACCTTTTTCTATATAATCTAATAACTGAATTGGTTAAATTAAATTAAATTTTTAACTTAATTGGTTGAACAACTTATATAAATGCACAACAAGTGAGCAGTACTTAATTTATCTCAAAACGTCTTTGTTTTTTCGATTAAATGAAATAAGATATTATTTCTGAAATCACAAATATCGGGTGGGTCATCTATCGGTTTTAATTTAAACCATCGGTTATTTCGAATCTGACAATACTTATGTCATTCTATCTGTCACAAAATTCAGTATATCATCTCCACTGAACATAATGAGTCGATTTACGCTTGAGCAACCTTAGATTCTGAGGAAATTTATTTCCAAAACAAAGACAATTGGTCTGAAATTACACGAAAATGTCGTACAATATTTGGTCGCAGAGAATAACCAACAGTGCCCGGTATATGCAAGTTTATTGCTCAAGTTCGTGAAACTGGTTTCATTGTTAATGCCCCAAAACGTGATAGTGCTCGTACAATGCGTACACCGGAAAATATCGAAGCTGTGGCTGAGAGTTAGCGTGAGAATCCATCAACATCAACTCGTCATTGTTCTCAAAAATTGAACACTTCACGCACCAGTTTACGAAAATTTTGCGAAAAGATCTCGGTATGACACCTTACAAAGTTCAGTTGGTTCATGAGTTGAAGCCGCATGAAAATCCGCTTCGTTTTCCCTTCGGTAGATGAGCCAAAAAATCTTCTCTTCGGATGGAGCTCATTTTCATCTTGGTGGATACGTTGATAAGTGAAATTGCCGTATTTTGAACTCAGAAAACCAAGGCGTGGTCTTACAGAAGCCAATGCCCCCTTTACGGGTGACTGGTGAGGTTTGTGTAGCGGAGGCATCATTGGCCCATATTTTTTTGATAATGAGCACGGCTGAATCATTATAGTCAATAGAGATACCTATCGCACCATGATAACCCATTAACCCATAACCTACCCGCCCTTAATGGTATTGATGTGAACGATGTTTGATTTCAATTGGATGGTACAATTTCCCACTTATCTTATGCCACAATTGAATTATTGCGTCAAAAGTTTGATGTTCGTTTAATTAGTCGAAATAGTGCTGTCAATTGGCCGCCAAGAAGTTGCGATTTGACACCATTTGTGTTATGCCGACAAACCAGAGACAATTGAACATTTAAAGGCCAACATTCGTAATGCCAAGATACGAGATATGAGATACTCTGAGGATAGCCGCAACAGCCATATGAATGAAATAATATTCACAACAAAAAAATAAATTTGCAGAAATCCAAATCGTTTTTGTTTTATTGCATTTTTAAATTTAAACTTTTAAATGACCCACTCTTTATAAACAACGTAAATATATTCAGATCTTCTACTTGAATAAAATTATTGATGAATTAGTTTTATAAATTACTAAATTTAATTCTGATGAAAGATTTAAGACTTAAATTAACATTATCGTAAAAAAATTAATAATCAAATAAAGCTTATAATAGCTCAAGCGAATTATTTCATTTATTTCAATATTATTAATGTTTTACAGGTAGTAAAGCATTGGTTTCGCAATACTTTGTTTAAAGAACGTCAACGTAATAAGGATTCGCCATATAATTTTAATAATCCACCTTCAACCACTTTGAACTTGGAAGAATACGAGCGCACAGGACAAGCTAAGGTAATACCACTGACCGAGCAGGTACAACAACAACAGCAGCAACAACTTCAGATACCATCTCGTCCATCTTCTGCCCACTCAATTAGCAATATTAGTGAGTATTCAAACCAACAACAAAATCCTCAACAACAGCAAATGGAGCAGAAACAACGGGAGGAAGCAGAGACATTTCGCTCTCAGACTTCAAGTGTTGCAAGTTCCACATACCCTTTAGATGTGCAAATCAAAACAGAACCTGGTGAAGATTTGATGACTACATCGAATTCGATGTCAGGAGAGAGTTCAACATCAACTATGGCGACATTTTTGAAGCAACAACAGCAGCAACAAAAGTTGCGTTTCAGCAGTATGGAAGCAGCAGAACCCGATTTAATAATGATGTCAGATCAGCTTTTGCCTTCCACGACTGCTGCTCAACAACAACAACATGTTGCTGCAACATTTTACAACAATTACGAAACAAAATCTGAAAGTGAAAGTTCTGATATACATTCTCGCCCACAAAGTCCGAACAGCAACACAACATCTAATTTGTATGCCAGCATGAATGACTTATTGAGTCAACAATTGGAAAATATGCCTCACAACCAAATGGGACCACCCAAAAAGTTTCAGTTGAACACAAACTCGAATCCTAGCAGCAATTTAAATACCGCTGCTAGTGAACGGACAGTGATTCCTGGAGTTGGCTCCAATAGTGGAAGTGGTAGTGTGGCAGTTGCTGGTGGAATAACAGTGAGCAGCAAATTATTTGAAAAGCATTCTCCGTCAGCACAATACGATACAAACTCGAATTCATCAAACTCTTCAACAACTTCAAGTGGAAAGAGGGCAAATCGAACACGTTTCACCGACTATCAAATAAAGGTTTTGCAAGAATTTTTTGAAAACAATTCATATCCTAAAGACAGTGATTTGGAATACCTTAGCAAACTACTATTGCTTTCACCACGCGTAATAGTTGTTTGGTTTCAAGTAAGTATTATTTAAATAACTTATAATTTTAAATAAATGAAATGAATTAAATAAATGAAGAATTAGCTGTCCAACATATTCTCATAGTTTATATTATTAATTGTGGAAATAGAGTCTGTTCAAATATGTGTTCTCATATAAAAAACCTTACTCATTTTTCATTAAGATCTTAATTAATATCAAAATCCTATATATAATATATTTAATTTATATATATTTCATTTCACAAATAAATGAACAATTTAAATCAGCATTTAAAAAATACTGATACTGTTTGCTATAATATATATAAAGTGTAATAGTATTTGATAAGGAATGATTTTTATATCTAATAAAAGATGACAAAAAAAAGAAATCATACCAAAACAACAATTTTACCAGAAAAATTAATTATTAAGTATAAATAAATTAAAATATATTTCAATTTTATTTTAGAATGCTCGGCAAAAACAACGTAAAATCTATGAAAATCAACCCAACAACTCGTTGTATGAATCTGAAGAAAAGAAACAAAATATTAATTACGCTTGTAAGAAATGTAGTTTAGTATTTCAAAGATACTATGAGTTAATCCGTCATCAGAAAAACCATTGTTTTAAAGAGGAAAATAATAAGAAGTCAGCAAAAGCTCAAATTGCAGCTGCACAAATTGCTCAGAATCTTAGTTCTGAAGATTCTAATTCATCTATAGATATCAATAGTGCAGCTGCCGCTGCTCTTTTAGCGCAACATCATCCTGTTGCCGGAGTAGCTACTGCAGCCAATATAGGAAAAAACACACCATCTGGACGAGAATTTAGTCCAATAACTTGCAATGCTACCACGCCACCGGCGGAGTCAGGCAATAACAGTGAACATCAAAAGTTTGTTTGTGACAAGTGCAAATTGACGTTTTTACATTTTGATAGTTTACGAGAACATCAGCTTATGCATTTGGTAAACCCGAATTTGCATTTACCAACTGATGTCCACACAACTGCTAGTACTGCTGCGGCTGCTGCTTACGGTCCATTTGGCAATATATTGCAAAGTCTACAACAGGCGGCTCACCTACAGCAGGCTGCAGTTAATGCTCCTTCGGCAGCCAAGAAGCGTAAATATTCGGAAACTTCATCAAACGCAGATGATGTGTCATCGCAAGGTGCTATATCTATGACAGGAGCCGAATATGAAAACCATGCCAAGAAATATAATTTTTTATATCAATATTTTCTACAAAACGAAGGCAACTCTGATCTCCGACAACAGTTTCACAACCGGGATAGCGCTGAGTTGAATATTGAATTTCTAGCCAACTATTATCAGCAGACAGAACTGAAAAAGCGCAATAATTACGAATTTTTGTTTCAATATTACGTAAGAAATGAACAGCTAACGAATGTAACTTTTGAACTTGGCGACAACAAACCAAATATAGAATTTTTATTACAATATTATCAGTTATGTGAATCGAAGAAGTTTTTTCAGTTAGAAGCCTCACCCCAACGAATATATGATGGACCGTTAATGCAGGGTGATTTTGTTACCACCCGGCAAAACAGCAGCAGCAACAACAGCAGCCGTCCGGCATCAAATGTCAGCAATAGCAGTAGCCCCAGTGGCAGTGGTATTAACGAGGAGAGCAATGGGGGTGAGGTGCTAAATAACATTGACAACGATTCCTCTCCTCAGTTGACTACTTTCAGTGACACACAACACAAACCTCGTTCAAATGGTCAGCTCTGTAATATCAGTAAAAACACTAACGATTTAATAGCTTCTAACGTAGTACAGAATGATCAAAATCATTGTAAAGACACCAACGACGGTTTAGAAAGTAGCAATGCTTCCAAAACAGAGGAACAAATGGAACAATTAGATGGCTTACAGGAAGTCAACAATCAATTGAATTCAAATACTGGCACAACAATTTCATCTGAATCTCCTCATATATCTCTAGAAACGACAGCAGGGTCTTACTATCAAAACTTAGAAGACTTTTTAGATGCCACAATGATTGAGAACCATTACCAGACACTAACTTTTCCCATGGAATCAGTAAAATTACAAGCTGCGAAAGTATCAATACCGCCATTACCGTCTCCTTCCAAACCTGTAAGCACCAATCAGTCTTTAGAACCCGCAACTTCCAATCTAGATAGTAATTCAAATCATAAACAGGCAAACAAACGTTTACGCACTACCATTTTGCCAGAACAATTAAATTTTTTATATGAATGTTATCAGAATGAATCGAATCCAAGTCGTAAAATGTTGGAGGAAATCTCTAAAAAAGTTAGCCTAAAAAAACGGGTTGTACAGGTAAGAAAATGCCTTTGTTCGATATAATTAATTGTACACATACCTAACACTTTTGGTACACAAAAACATATCACTGCAATTAAAAAAAAACTTAAATATTATTCTCATGTACAAAATGAAATAAACGGATATTGCATATTACTTTAATTTTCTTTGTTCATTATTCTTATTTCTTGTTTTTATTATTTACTTATTATTACTATTATTATTTATTTTTAGTAAGGTGAAGACGATTGTCATCTAATGACTGAGCAAAAACTGCGACAACTAAAAGTTAATTTGTTTAGTTTTAATTTTTACTTAGTAATTTTTTATTTAATTTTGAAAATGTAAAAGAAAAAATTCGCAAACAAAACCTAGAGCAAAACACATTTCAGAATTTTGATAAATACATATAGCGAATGTAATTCCTTAATATTGGTGCACTAAAATATTATTAAAATTAAATATAATTAATATAAATTTAATTTTCTATTAAAAAAAACGTTTAATTATGAAGGTTTGGTTTCAAAATACCAGAGCCAAAGATAAAAATCGCGAAGTCAACAAAGACAACATTTTTCAAATATATCGGACGATAATAGCAATAGCAGTAGTGTGACTAACATTCAGAAAGTGAACATTTCGGGATTGACACCTTTATCAATGACGGCCGGAAGTGAAACGTCTAATGATATTATCAAAGACTGCAATTTATGTCAAGTAACGCAGGTAGATATCCAACAGCATGCATTTTCGATAGAACACATCCGTAAAGTTAAAGAGATCTTTGCGCAGACAACCGCTGCTACTGCAACACTTCTCAATAGTGGTGTTGAAGAAAGCGATAGAGAAACATATAGAGTGCTCAATGAAGATCACCAAAAAATCGCACAACAAAAACATCAACTCGCCTTAATGATGATGGCATTTCAAACGCAAAATTTATCTAACTCTACAGTCTTTAACGATTTTGAAGAAAATCTTATTGAAAGTCAAACTCCTGTTGAACGAAATGATGATCATTTTTCCTCGAAACCAAATGCAAAGTACCAAAAAAAATCTAAAAGAAATTCTTTAAAAAAGAAAAAAAATGTCGTGAAGAACATAAGTTCGATAACAAATAATGCAGCTGACCCGATTGTCGCGGCCCTTGAAACTGAAAATGAGCTTATCCTTAATATAAATGTCAATCGAACAGACAGCACCCACTTCAACACCGATGACAGCGACAAAATAAAATATAGTAGACGTAACTATTTAAGCAATACCATTCATAACAGGAATGAACAAAACGATGGCAATAATAATCGAAACGAAGGCGTAGATATGCATAGTAGCGATGAATTTGTCGCATTAAAGAGAAAAAGCTCAGATGTAATTAAAGAAGAGAATGACATGAGTAAATCTCAATTGTTTAACTACAATCAAACTAACGGTAAGTGCTAAAATAGACAAATAATAATCATTTCCGGTTCGTCGTTTATAACTGTTTATTTTTTATTTATTTATTTTTTTTTGTCTAAAATTTAATTTCTTTGACTTTGATTTGGTTTTTCTTTTGGTTTTGTTTGTTTGTTATTTTATTATTATCATAATTGACAAAAATTGTATAATAATTAAAATAGGAAAAATTAATATGGCATGCCAATGCGTCTAACGCGCAAAATGAATCTATTTAATAACATTTCTTATAGAGAGTATTGTGTAATTATAAGTATTGTAGCATTTACTGTTCGGATAATTTATTTTTAGTGTACTTTTATTTATAGAAGTTGAGTAACTTTACTAAGACTAAATTATTATTATATATATATTTTATTATATATATTTATATTATATATATCTATTTAATATATTCATATATTATTATATATATATATATATATATATAATATATATATATATATTATATATATATATTAGTAGTATATATATAATATATCTCTACAATAATTTACATGTATATATACATTTATACATGTATATATACTTATATATAAATTAATTATATAAAATATAATTATATAATATATAATTATATATATTATATATATAATTATATTATATAATTATCTATACTTATATCTTTTTTTGTTTATCTCCACCACTTAAACAAAACCTCGCATTACAAATGTAAATTTCCAAATAATTAATTAAGCGTAGCTATTAGACAAAACAAACCTGAAACTATTCATAAGTGTAAAACAATACGTAAATATTCATATTTTAAATAAACATTAAATTATATGAAACAATTTTAATCGAAGTTTACACACAAACAAACAATTTGGTTATAAGATCCATGGTATGGGTTTGTATTACAATCGTTTAGGTTACATAAGACTTCATGCAGTAAGATTTATTAAAATTGCTATATTTTTAATAATATAAATTGTATAAATATATATATTTTAAAACTGTCTCTAAACAATGTGCAGTTTTTTTATTTCAGTTTTTTATTCATTTAAAAATTCATAGATCAAGGTATTTCTTATTCTTGTAACATG
Source organism: Sarcophaga bullata (assembly GCA_005959815.1). Lineage (NCBI taxonomy): Eukaryota > Metazoa > Arthropoda > Insecta > Diptera > Sarcophagidae > Sarcophaga > Sarcophaga bullata. Next base: position 136,164 of record QOCX01000484.1, read on the forward strand.
ATATTTTCTTATTTGAATTACAATTTAATTTTGTGAGGATTCAATACTTCTTTTATAAATATTATTTATTTTGCCAATAGTATTTTATAATTAGTTTTTAGTTTGTTAAAAAATATTAGATGAAGAACCGTAAATGTTTAAAACAGAAATTTAACTATATCTATAAAAAAAAACTTTTTTTTAGTAACGGAAGGCAAATAATTAAAAGAAAATATAAAATTTGAAACAGACACGCAGATTTAATGCTGTATAAAATATAAGAGATTAAGGTATGTAAGTTTTTGTTTATAAGTGATCAATTATTAATAAATTTTTCCCATTTGAGTTTTTATAATTTTATAAAAGAGATCAATAAAAGAGATAATAACAAAGCTATATAGTATATGTTAAAATTTATTCAAAAGAAATTAGATTTTTTAATTATTGAAAATTCCTATAACTAAAGTTTTATTATATATTTTATTTCAGAATAATAATCATTCAAAATCGTGTGTAAACAGCACTTGGAGACGCCTTTTGATAAAAAGAGCTATTTGCTCAATACATTTATTATTTTTAATCACACAGACTATAATCTAAATACCCTGTGTTAAAACTGGATAATTTGAAAAGAAACCATAAAAGTTCCTATTTTGAAAAAAAAAACAAACAAGAAACTCCTATAATTTGTAGTATTTAGTATGTAAAGAATTAAATTTTTGGAATATTTAAAATTCAAAATAATTAAAAAAATTTATATAAAATCAACTAAGTTCCTAAGATTTGAAATTATTTATTTCGCCTTTATTCGTTTTTGGTTCTTATTTATATTTTTTAGAAATAACCTACATTGGTCAAAAACAGACAAATATTTATAAGCTAAAAATATATAATTGCATATGTATTACAACCCTATATAATTAGCCAAAATCTTTACATTAATTACAATATTTAAATAGTTATTATTTACATTATTTTATTTATTTATACATCTTTTTTAATTTTATTGTTTTGGTTGTGAATGTTTACAGCCATTATCATTTTAATTATATTTCCTCAATATTAATGAGAATTAATTTACAGTTATCAAAATTATTATTATTATATTATTATCTCTGTCAATACTAGCTTTAAGTCAAAAATAGATTTACACTTTAAATCCTCGACTGTAAGTATATGAAAACAGTAGTTTTTCTTAAGTATGCTGTCTTATTATGTCAAAAAATGTTTTGATGAAAAGAAAACGCAATTTGCTAATTATTTTGTGCATTGTATTTAGGTAATCGAAATCGACGTCATCATCTTATCACTGTCTAACATAAGAATTTATTATTTTCTTTTTGTTTTAATACTTGGTCCGATTATTTGAGTAATCTGGTGGTCATCAACTACCGTCTTGTTTTTTTGCTAATTCTTTTATATAATATATTTTGAAGTACTTTTTTACAGTTTTTGATTTTTTCTATAAACTTTGTTTTCGTTTTTTGTTCTTTTATTTCAAATATATAATTATTTTTATTTAATAATAATTTAAACGAACGAGTTTATATCTCACTATTAAGTTAACTTAACTATCCAAAAATGTAAGCATTTGCTTGGCTTAAAGTTGGAATACATAACTGATAATAATAAAATATTTATTTTAAAGGCACTTTTTATTATGACTGCCATAAATTAAGCATAACAGTGAAATACTATATTTCAGAATTAAAAAATTAAATAAAAAAACATAAGAAAGGAATTACACTGTTGAAGTTATCAGTAAAGTAAATGTTACTGCTGTTCAATCTTAAAATTGAACTTAACAATTCTCTTGTTCATTACCATAAATGATTAAAGAGTTTTATATTACACTATTAAGTTAAAGTTTTTACATTAGACATATTTATAAAAATTAAAACTTAAAGTAATGCAATAAAAAGTTTCTTTAAACATAAAATTATTTTATTAAAAAATTGGATAAAAATATATATATTAATACATTTAAAATTATTAATTACATTATATTCGTTTATTTGCAGAAATAACATTCTAAGACTGTACGATTTTAATTTTTTTACCTTTTTTTATATTAATCAGTTTTATTTAAACAATTGTACTACTATTGAAAGTTCCTATATATCTGATAAAAGTAAATATTAGAATATTACAAATTATAACTAGAAAAACCTAACTTTATTTGCATTTAAGCATATAAATACTATTTATAGTAAGAATAAATAAAAATATAAAAAAAAAATTGAATAATATTATTATATTATCCATACATTTAAGATTATTTACGTATGTGAAAAATAATAAGGCACTAAAGAATATAAAGTGAAAAAAATCTTCAAATCCTCGCAAAAATGTGAATTATATAATAAATAGTGTAATATTGTTAGAAATATAATGGTTTATTTACTATTATACAAATACATATATTATATATAATATATAATATGAGATTAAAGTATTACAAAAATAAAACTAATTTTTATTTTTTTTCACACCTAAATTGGGTTTTTCATCTTAAATACTTAATAAAACATCTGAGATAATAATTCTCTTACTTCTCAACTTTATGACTTAATTCCAAAAAAACAAAGAATTTGTTCTATGTTCTACTAATTTTTGGCACTTTGATGTACCTTCTATTTTTGATTTATTTACATATGCCTTTTCCGTTAAACCAATTATTTACAAAAATTAAATCATGCTTCCTAATAATTTACATATGTTTATTCCAAAATAGTTATATTCCTTAATTTTTTGTTATATACCGGTAATACGCATATTCCTATATACATTATAAATTACTAATAAGAGAACATATCAAAGTATACGTAACAACCTTTCAATAAAAATAATGGCATAATATTGAACAATAACAGAATAAAAAGAATTATTTAAAATTATAAATAACAAAACAAAAGAGTTTAAAACAATGATTTATAACGCTTAGGCTATAGAAATTATCCCTGTAAAGTAATATAAATGCACTCAACAATGGAAAAATATACAATTAGAGATTACATTTTATTTTAGTATCTTTTAACATTTTGACATAACATTTAATTCAAATGATGTCATTTCATTTGTAGGTCATTAATTTTCTATTTTTGTACTCTCTTAAACCTTTAAAATATTGTAACTAGTCACGCAAATCAATAGTTTAAGTGCTGCATAGTAGTAGATTTATTACATATATATTTGCGTTTTAAAAAAATGACTCTTAATTTATTTTATTAATTTTTTTAAATTATTAAATTGAAAACATACACACTCAAAAGAATAAAGTAAGAGTAATATACATAATATATAGAACAAAGGAAGCTAAAACATTATGTGTTATAGACATCAATATAACATTACCAATAAATACCAATTCAAATTATTTGTTAAAAAAAAGAAACATTTAAAAAGAAATAATAAATAAAAAAGTTATATTAAGTGTGAGTTTAAAAACAATAGCAACATATTATATATCTATATATACATATATACATACATACTATTATATAATTTATATATACATTTGTGCCAGATTAAACATTTTGGTGTTTATGAATATATAAAATTATGTATTTGGTATATGTAGAAATTAGAAACAAAACTAAACTTAAAAGAAAAAGTTCCTATATATAACATATATCTATGAATAAAAATTGTGCATATGAATGAAATAAAAAATAAGAGTGTATGCGTATATATATGTATATTTATATGTGTATGTATATATGTAAACATATATATATATATACGCTACACCATATAAATTATACATTTAGTGCAGTTTCATTACAAACATAGAATTTAATACATAAGTGAGAATACTTCAAACTTAACGAATTCAGAAACATCTTTCTCGGCATTCTTTTTCGTGAAAATTTGAATGCTTTTATTATTTTTATTTATAAAAATAGTGTTGAAAGTGAGTTTAGGTACAGTAAATAGGAATATTGAGATCGTAAAACTTTGATGCAACCATGATTGTTGTGTTTCCGTGCTTTTGTGGCGGTACACAGTCAACGGACACTGAAGAATACCGTTGATAGAGTAGTTCTAGTGAAGTTCGATGTAATCAACATCGGTGTTCTTATTCGATACATCGAAGTTAATAACTTACTACAAATACAGTATGCTATATCATAAATGGTGACCCATAAATGTAGTAAAAAGTTTTGTAAATTCGTTCTTGCAAACAGCTCAAATGGAGTTGAATAAGAGACCGATTGGAATTAGTGTAATCTTGGCAATGAGAAAGTGTTATATAACGACACTGCTGACGATGTATGCGCGTTGAATGGGATTGTGTTGACCAAAGCTATGAAAACTTTGGTTAGGTGAATGAGAATCAAGCCTAATACAAGATTCATTAGGGAACATTGTAACTTAACAAATCGAATAGCTGACAGAGCCTCCTTAATTTTATAAAATTCTTTGCAACGAGAATTAGTAATAAATGTTAAAGGAGTAATTGTTTTGCTACATATCCTTTTTATAGAGTGGTCGGGCTACAAATGAGTCAATGACCAATATTGGGAGAAAAACGAGGGTGCTCGATCTCAAATTTAAACATTCAGGGCCCATGGGAAGACTCGCGATTTGCTTCTAAGCAAACGTTCACGTCATCCAAAGAATGTCCTCAATCAGAAAGTACCGAAGACGAAACATAGCATTACTATTTTACAGAAGAATTGATTCAAGATTAGGTGTAAAATTGAATAAGCTAGACATGCTATCTAGGAATTCGCGACAAGGAACAGGCAGATCAACTTCCTGTGGAGTAGTAAGAGAAGATTGGAAGAGATAGATTTAGGCCTAATATGTAACTAAATTAGGGAGAGAACGAATCACCAGAACACATACTTGGATTCTGTACGGCATTAATGTATCTTAGGAGAAAAAACCTGTATGCTTATCAAGTAATAAGCAGAGAATTATCCTATCAGCATCTTGAAGCTTTTCGAGCTGACTTTCGGTACTCTAGAACTAAAGTTCTATTTTTTGACTTGTAATTTGTAACAAAAATCAATCGATGGATGCATAGAAAACATTGATTTATTTTGTAATCAATCGATATCGCATCGATGCTTCATTGCGATACATTGTTTCGAAAAAAAACATCGATTTTGTTTGCTTATTTCTATCCTAAGCTTAGTTCTATAGCCTAATATAATATCAAGATATTTGACAATATGGGATAGTGGTAATTTAACGTCATGAATGCTCGACGTTTAAAATTGAGTGAACTTTTATCTGCTGGTGAATAGTACTAATTCCATCTCGACTAGATAACACCCATTCTATATTCGTTGTGTCCAAATTCCACAATTTCTGATAATATCTTCGGATTTTAGTCCACTTAGTTTGTTTAAGTAATACTTATGGCTGTATTGTAGCGTACGACATTTGGTGATCCAAGTATTTCGGTATAAGTAACTCGCTATCAGTGCTATCAATGGGTAATTGCGTCAATGGACGCGAATTTGGTTTTCAGATTCCATTAAGCGACAATTGAGAATATAAATCTGCTTCTGCCAATACGTTCTTTTTGTCACGGACCAACCTTTCCCACTCACCACCTGTAAAAGGCTTCGTCGGAGTATTAAATACATACATATATACATTCTAATTCTCGTCTTGTACGCTTATTGGTCATTTGTGTTTCTATTCTAACAAGGTTCTCCTTCATGGCCCCGACGCAATTCGTACCATTATAACTTCTTACTCTAACCCCTCCTATTAATGAAATTCCGAATATGTCAAAAAAAAAAAAAACACCTGAATGGCAACACAAAAAATATTCGTATTCTTATGCACATATTTCCTTTGATAGTATTTTACTATAAGCTTAGTAATCATGCAATCTTTTAGCAAAATACTTGGTTCCCTTGTACATTGCACAACGCAGGTAGATTGGCCTTTTATTCAGCAAGATCCCTGGCAGTTTCCCTAAAAATATGTCGACCTTATGGCGCCAGCAATGTGGATCCTAGAGATTCAATCTAATCTTGGTATCGAAAGGGTTTCATTGAAGCACATTTCGATTTGCTAGCAACAACCAGTCTCTTATTTCAGCATTATTTTCCATTATCTGTTTATAAAATTTTAAAATAAAAATGTTGGACTTAAACTTTAGCCGCCAATATTATGCGTTATATCCAACTGGATTTAAGTGCCTTTGAGGAGACTATCAAGATAGTCTAGAGAATTCTCAATCACTACCCGCATTTAGATTCATGAAGCGTGAATTGGAAGAGTTGTGGTCGAACATTGATGAAAAATTGAAACAAATCCGAGAGTTTCCACAACTGAATGACCCTGAAATAGCCGATTCAATAAATTTAAATGACCTCTCCAGGAATGTGAGATCTGCCAAAAAATTCTATAGGACATCTATAATTTCCATAGATGAGTCTATTGAAAACTTAACCCAACCCAAAAATTCTACCCTAACCTAACCCGAACCCACATAACCCACTCACTCGGTTGGATTCAACATATCCCCTTGCAATACGTTGCTATTTATGGCAATAATATCCGCGAAAGTGTAGTAGAAAAACTTTTCTACCTTAAGAATAAGACTAGAAGCGAGGCTAAAGAAATAGTCGACAATGCACCTTTAACTAATGAAGGTTTTCTTATTGCTTAAACCCAACTGGTAAATCAATATAAAAATTGAAGGATGCAAATGCACAAATTAAAACCTTTCTAAATTTACCAGCGGCAAACACTATGTGCAGTGTTTCAATAAGAAAACTTCAGAGAAAGATGAATTGCTGTATTGCAAATTGAAATACATGGGAGATAGATGCGGACAATTGGGATCCTATCATTGCATATCTCTGTTTGACAAAATTACCCAAGGAATCCCGAAGAGAATATTATTCAGGATTGGGCTGAAATGCCTTCTTGGACTGATGTGGATGTATTTCTAACAAATACATTCAAAGAATTCACTTCTGTCAGTGATGTTCCGGAGAGAAACTATAACCCTCACCCAAGCACCTACCCAAAACCCAAATGACTCCAGGACATCATGAATCAAACATACGGCAATAAGAAGGATACCCGACCCACAAACAAAATTCAATTCCGAAGCACACCCTTGAATTCAGCTTTGAATATTAAAATACACGCTAAAAATTGTAGTATGTTGGTCATACTCATCCACTGTTGTATGTTGGTTGTCTTTGTGCTATTTAAAAATGCATTTATGAACAATAATTATAATATAAACAGTAATTATAAATGTAAATATAATACTAAGCAACCCTCTTCAATCATTATCACAAAATTCTATGATAGAGTGCCTATTCACCCAGCATCAGATTTTTTATTTATTTCTGATAAGCTAAGGCGCAAATTGCACTTACCCACCCTACCCATAGGTTCTGAGACCACAAGTTTAAATGAGGTTGTTTCAGTACATTCAAACAAGATGTGTATCAGTTCTAACACGAATAATGAATTTTCTCTGAACATTTAAGCAATTGCTGTCAAAACACGCACCAGAAATTTACCCACTCAAAATTTAAATCCTCCTTTCATAAAAGAGTTGGACAGAATCCCTTTAGCTGATCCTAAATTTTATGAAAGTCACAAAGTCGATATTATAATTGGTAGCGGTTTTTACCCACAAATTCTTAGAGCTGGTGTTAAGAAAGATATTCTCAGCACATTAATAGCTCAAGAAACTGAGTTTGGTTGGATTTTAACCGGACCAGTACAAGATTCTCACCCTATCTGAAGAATCGTTTCTTATCACAGTTCTGTCAAGATTGATAGATTTTTGACCAAATTTTGCGAAATTAAAGAAGTTGCACAAGAACCCATTCAATCTGAGTATGATTGTACTTGTGGGAAAATTTACACGACAACTACCCGTCGTTTACTCAATGGCCGTTATCAAGTAACTCATTCATTTCGTAACTCTCATATTAAGTTGGGGAAGTTCCTACAAAAGTTCGAATTGTTTTTAATGCAGCAAGCAAAACTTCAAATGGCAACGGCTTAAATGATACCCTAAACATGGGTCCTACCCTACAACAAGATTCAGTTGTTTCAATCTTGAAATGGCGCTTTTAGAAGATTGTTTTCAATGCCGACATTACTAAAAGCTATAGGCATATTCAATTAAATTCTACCCAAACACTATCAGAGAATTTTATTGCGTAAAAGTGTCAACGAACCCATTCACGTCATTTGGCGTTAACTGTGCATCTTATTTAGCTATCAAAACCCGTCACAGATTTGGTAAAAATATTCAAGATAACATGTACTATTTGAGAAGCTGAAATCGCTCAAAAACAGTTGCTCACTGCTCCTGAATCTGATGGTTTTCCTCTGCGAAAGTGACCATCAAAATCCCAAAAACTATTAGATAATTCAACCAAAAATCCCCATCTCTATGACGCCTTACTTACCCCTCCCGAATCGAAAAACCCTAAACCCCTAGTCATTCGGTTGAATCCAAAAGTTTTATCTGACATCGCTAAACCTCTTGACCAAGCTGGTTAGTTAGCACTAATTAGGATATCTGGCAAAATAGTGATGTAGCAAATTTGGCAGGACAATAAAGTTTGGAATGTCTTAACCGACTCACATTTATTAAATGGCACAAGTTTCTGCAGTTCTACGATAATACTGACAATATTCGGATTCCAAAATGGATACATTTTTCACTTTCAGCAAAACCTGGAATTCATGGCTTTTCAGATGCATCTGAAAAAGTGTACTCTGCGGTTTTATACGCACGAATATATCCATAAACTCACCTATGTCCGTAACCCTACTCTTCGCTAAGACGAAATTAGAACTTTGTGATGCAATGTTGTAGGGAAAAAAGGCACAGAATGTAATTACCCAGTTGCGATTAATCAATACCCAACGCATTTCTGGACGGACACCTTAATAGGTTTGGTATGGCTCAATAAGCCCCCGACGACTTAGAACACAATATCTGCAATATCCAAAGCATTAGAAACCATGAACTGGAGCCACGTGGCCTCTTATGAGAACCCAGCCGATGTTGCCAGTCGTGGTTGCAACGCAGACAAACATATTTGAACTTCACTCACCCTACCCAGGACATTTTGTGCATGACATAGTTTTGGATCGAAAAAATCCATAATCTATTAACGAAAGACTCAATAGATTATTAACCCACCCGAGTATTGAACTTGATGCGCATGAAATCGAAACTACCCGTAATAGACTAATAATTCTTTGTCAGACACAATATTTAAATGAAAAATATTATTGTCTGGAAATATCAAACCCTTTACCCAAGAAAATCAATTTACTCGCCCACACACCCCTTTTTGACACAAAGAATATCATGCGCACAAATGGGAGATTGACAAATTCAAACAAAATTTCATTTGATGAACGATACCCTATTTTATTACCCTACGCGCCTTTGCTAAATTATTAACCCAACATGTTCATCTTATAACCCTACACGGCGGAAATCGTCTTATATTACTAATGATTTTTGGATTCTGAAACTGCAGAATCTTATCAGTTCTGTAGTCAATACGTGCGTACCCTGCACGAAATATAGGAACCGCCAAAGTACCCAATTTATGGCTGCACTACCCTCAGAACGTTGCCGTATTTGCATTTAATACTGTTGGAGTTGAAAAGCTATCCACTTAGAACCCACATTTGACCTGTCTACCCAAGCATTTATGGCAGCATTTGCCGATTCTTTTCGCGGCGGGGATGCTCTGTCGCTGTGTATACCGAAAATAGAACTAACTTCGTTGGAGCCAGCCAAATGATTAAAAAGGAGGGACAGGAATTCCTCAAACAGTTGAAGTGATAGTTTACATCAACCAATAGCTACCAAAACTTGACGTGGCACTTTATCCCACCCGGAGCTCCACATGACTGTGAATCAAATGGCATAGTTGATATTAACGAGACTATTGTCAAAAATTGATTGTCACTGCTTGCAATTTCTGTTTATTTATGTGCTTCACAAAAGCAACGTATCAGCATAAGTGTTTTGAATACTCTTTCAAAAACTCTTCTGACAAATGGTGTTTTATGTAGCATTTCTTTTTTATTATTTTAAAACAAAATATTAAATAAATAAGTATGTAACACATTCTTAAAAACGATTTTTTTTTTATTTATTTATGCTAACAGTACTTAAAAAACAAAACTGAGTATATTACATTCAGTTGTTATAGAAGTCAATATCATTAAAAAATATCGATGTAAAACAATATAATAATATAAGCAAATTACATGTGAGTGGACAGCAAAAGTGAATCAACTCATACAGTTCTCTGTTCCACATATTGGAGTCTTATAGAAAGCTGGAGTGAAAAGCTTCAAATCCGATATCAAAAAGTTAGTAAATTTCAAATACACTTTTGCGGAATTAGCAGCCCTATTGGGTAGAATAGAAGGATGCCTCAACTCAAGAACATTAAGCCCGTCAAATGAAAACCCTCAAAATCTTAACCCATTAACACCAGATCATTTCATAATTGGCTCACCCTTATTATCACCAGCTGAACCGACTTTAATAATGAAAATATTACCCTAGCGAACAGATGGTAAAGGTTGGAAATTCAACACCATCAGTTTTGCAAAAGATGGAAGGGTGAACATTTGGAGGAGCACCATAAACCATATAAATGGAGAAACCCGAAACGTCCTGTGGAAGTCGATGACATTGTCATCATAAAACAGGATAACCCACCCTCAAATGAAAGGTTATTCGGACGAGTAACTAAAACTCACCCAAGTTCCGATGGACTGCCTAGAGTAGTCGAATTACGAACATCAACCGGAACATTGACTCGACCCACAACCAAGGTCATAGTCTTACCCACACACTAATTAAACTCCTTTAAATAATCTTCCATATTTCGGATATTTTCGTTACACACAGATTATTCACCCGAACACTCTTTAAACACCCGAATTATTACCCGAAACACCCACAACTATTAATACTCACCCAAAGACTAATTTCAGATTCCACCCGACAGGAACTTATGGTTGATCTCCAGGTTGGAATTGTAAGTCTATACCCATGGGAAAGCCCGGAAATCTCTAGTGAAAATACTACCCATATCCATTTTTTGAACAATTAATATTAATTTGTTTTCTTTCACAGGTTGGCGGCTCGAGAGGGTGTTTACACGAGTGAACAAATTCACACTACCCCAGCCATGACTTCCAATATGACAACACAAACATCTCTAACAAGTAATGAAAATAAAATCTCCGACACATCAATACGCCCATATTTATCAACATCTCCAACATATTTGTATAGATTCTTGTTTATCATTTGATTATCGATTATCAATAAGCCCTATTTTGTATATTATTAATAATTAATATATTATTAATATTAAAAAATTTAAAACCAATTAAGAACTATATAGTACAAAATAACATAAACAAATAACAAAAATATTTAGTGTTACAAAATACAAATATATATTTTATAACATTTAAATAATATAAGCATAAAACATTAATTACCATTTATCATTTACACATACACAAATTGAATATATAAGAATATGAATATTCTTACCCACATACTAAACTTCATCTCATAGAGTATATAAAGATAGGAAAGTACACAAACCTTTTCTATATTAATTTTATCTATATAGTGTATTAGTGTTGGATTTCTGTTTGTTTATTTAAAACGTTCTAAAACGTATTTATACATATATTTGTTTTACAATATATGTTAAGTTCACAATTTGTTGATAGTTGGATTGTTTGCTGCTCGAGGATCGATAATCAACAGATCAACAAAAGATGTTTTAAACATAATGTTTGATATGTTGACGAATGTTATTTTTTTTTTTTTGTCTTGAGCCGGAGGTGGGAATCTTCGAAAGACACTTTTGTTCCAACAAAAGAGTGCACGATTCACCATCACTGGTGCCTACGTACTAAACCCACCCCCTACACACTTTAACCACTCTCCCTCCGCGGGACTGCCGTAAGGTATTACTTCGCGGAGGGCTGGTTAGCTTAAAAGCTTTATCTCATTAATTTAAATTTCGCCTTCGTTCCTCCAACCTTCGGAGTTCCAGCATAACTTCAGCCATTCTCTGGCTATATTGTCTCCATAGAATCCTAGAATTCATCATCTCTTCCAAAAGCCGGTTTGGTACAAAACTCGATTCACCGGGCCATCTGAATCTGGGGCAGCATCATCTACACAGTTTGGACAAATAGGGGAAGTATCATGTCCAAATCGGTGCAGATACTTCCTGAAGCATCCATGACCAGTTAGAAACTGGGTCACGTAAAAGTTCAGCTCGCAATGATTGTTCTCCATCCAAGGGGTTATATCAGGGACAAGGCGAAATGTCCATCTTCCCTTTAAACTGTTCTCCCATCGTGACTGCCATTTGTTCATGGAAGTCCTTCGCTCCTCCGCCTTTATAGCTGCTATTTGTCCCGGATACTCGAGGCGGCGAAAGTATATCCGCTTCATCTCATCCGCCAATATGTCTATCGGTATTGTCTTTGCCAATACCAGTACCGCTTCATCAGACACTGATCTGAAGCCACTTATCTGCCTAATCGCGCTAAGACGAAACACCGAGGCCAGTTTCCTCCTTGTCGTCCCCTCGGAAAGTTCCTCCGACCATATTGGGCAAGCATATAACATTATCGAGGTTACAACCCTCGATATTATTCTCCTCTTAAATGGATTTGGCCCTCCAATATTTGGCATCATCCTCATCAGTGCTCCCTGGGTTACAGATGCCTTTTCGCCGATGTATTTCCTTAAGTTTAACTGTCGTCTCGATGATCACTCCAACGTATTTTAATGGCCCCTTTTCGATTCGATCTTAGACTCAAAAACGGTCCTTCCATCTTGCTCCTACTATTCTCCGCCACTTATCAGGACGGCTCTCGTTTTATTGCAGCAGGTGTTAAGCCGGCCTCATCAAGCCATGCTCCGACTTTTCGAATCGCTATGTTCGTCTTCTCCTCTATTTCCTTTATCGTCTTAGCGACCGAGACTATGGCAATGTCATCTGCAAAGCCCACAATTGTAGTTCTGTTTGGCAATTGCAGTTGAAGTATACCGTCGTACATGATGTTACACAGTAGTGGCCCGAGTACAGAGCCCTGCGGGACACCCGCCGTCACTACGTACTCCTTTTCTCCATCATCCGTTAGGTATATTACCTTTCTATCATGAAAGTAATCATTCAGAATCTCCATTAAGTATGGCGGCGTAGCCATGTTGAAAAGGGCTCTCATAATCCGCCCCCAATTCGCCGAATTAAACGCGTTCCTAATGTCAAGTGTGACAACCGCGCAATATTCCTTGGAGCCAAATCTCCATCTTTCGCCTTCTATTGCAGCTTTTGCAATGTCGACCACTCTCTTTATCGCGTCAACAGTGGAGCGTCCCTTCCTAAATCCGTATTGCAGGTCCGACAGAGCTCCGCTCGCCTCGACATGTGTCAGCAGTCGATTGTATACTATCCTCTCCAGTATTTTTCCCATCGTGTCGTAGGCAGATTGGACGGTACGACGATGGTTCACCTGGAGGTTTACCAGGTTTTGGAATGAGAACCAGTTTTTGCTTCTTCCATCTACGTGGAAAAATACCCTCGACAAAACACTTGTGGAACACATTGGCGAACATATCCGGCCTATGCCTGATAGCCAATTTAAGTGCCCGGTTTGGGATCCCATCCGGTCCGGGTGTTTTCCTATCTCCTATTCTAGCACATGCTGCAAGTACCTCCTCTCCTGTCACCCCGGGTACGGTATGGGCCGCCTCGGGGTCCCTACTTATAAATGTGTAGGGCTGGCCCTGTTGAAATAACGTACTAATAATCTCCCGTAGCAAAATCGGACAGCTCAGTTTAGGCTGAGCTCCGATTTTCCTGCAGACGACTCGGTACGCTGTTCCAAAAGGTTTGATGTTAGCCTCCTGGCATATCAGCTGAAAGGATATTTTCTTGCTCCTTTTTATGGCTCTTCTAAGTCGATGCCTTAGATCCTCATATGCAGCCCGTTCGGCTTCCCATGTCGGTCTTCCTCTCGTACGCTGGGCCCTTCTTCTCGCCCCAAAGCCTGCCGACCGCAGATTTCAAATTTTGTCATTCCACCAGTGGCAGGGGGAACGTCCCCTACATACAGTCCTCCTAGGCCTAGCAAATTCACATGCTCCGTTCAGCACT
>QOCX01000485.1:0-75452 GCA_005959815.1 Sarcophaga bullata
TGTGAGAAGCTAGGCCGTAATCCTAACTGAAGGGTTGTAATGGCCAATTATGTATGTATGTATGTAGATATTATGAAGTTTAAAATAACATGGTGGCATGATCTACCACCGTCAAATGTTTTCTTAACTACGCTACCTCATAAATCTTTGAAGCTGCAATTCTTTGAGCGTTACACTTTCCATAAATGTCTCTCAATTTTAAATTTTTAACTTTCACAATGTTTAGGGTTTGCTTGAGATAGGCCAACAACACTCCATAATTACAAGAAATTCTGTAATCCTAATGGACATATGATTTATACAACGTCCAGTCCTATTCTGCAAAAAAAATTTTCAAATACATCTGACCACCTCTGCACTTTATTGTTCAGTACAGCTATGAATTTATGCCTTCTATGTCGCCACCATACATATATTTTACTCGCAACACTAATCATTGAGTGTTTGAGAATTTAGCACTGCAAATATGTGTCTTATAGCAGTATTTTGTAGTATTTATGTAATTTTTTTTTTGTTTTGTTTTGTTTTTACTTTTTTTTCTTTCTTTTTAGTTCATGTTGTAAATACAATGAAAAATATACACACATACCGACAATCTTACAAGCATACCACTCAAACATCCATCCGTCCATCCATCCATGTACACGATCCGTGCAAATAATTTACGTTTATGTGTAATTTTTGATTTAATAGACACCAAGTGTGTCTATTCGTCCGTCCGTCCGTCCGTCCATCTCCAGATATATGTATTCATACACTACATGTCGATGTTTAAACATTCATTCAAACAGTGGTACTTAAACTATGTATGATTCAATGAAAGATGGAAGGCAGAAAAAAATAAAACGAAGATTCTCCACACGTATATTTTACACAAATTTAACACTGTAAATTTAATGTTAGACTCTGGTACAAAAATCACACAGCCAGCACACATTAAGTAAAAACAATATTTTCACAGGTAATATTGCTGCCGAAGATGAGGATGACGATAATTATGAGACGCGTATGGTAGTTTACACTATGGGAGAACAGAACTTCACTTGGTTAATTACATTGAGGAAATTTGCTTTTTCGAGAAATTAGATTCTCACTATGTCTGAAGTTCAACTCAAGAACCTTTAATTCCAAGTCGATGTTAAGATCATCCAGGTGGTGTGGTTAGAAGGATCAAAGTATGCGGTTATATCAGATAGCTCACTACAGTGCTACAAAAGGCTAATTTACACGATAAATGTACGTAAAATGAGAGAGAAAATTCACTTTGTATTTTAAAAATAAGAGTTTTTGTTTTACGTTTAGACGTTCAGTAAAATACCAAAAAACAAAGTAAAATTAATGTCTCCTGATCCAATGAAGTGTAATGATTTTTGAAAAAATCCAAATAAATTGAAAACAATGGCGTCTCTCATTCTCTCTTAATGAAGTCGTCATAGTCTAGTAGGTAGTGACGTAAGACCACGGTTCAAGCCCCAGATTAGATATTCCAACAATAACGAAAAAATATTTCTTTGGCGCTTCCTTTCAGTTCTACTCTGAGAGTAACTAAAATTCCGTTTGGAATCGACCTTAAACTGCAGGTCCCGCCACTCATGTACAAAATTAACCCCACAACCCAGAAGCTGATACGTAAAAATTAATGTCTCCCTGATCCAATGGAAGTGTAATGATTTTGAAAAAATGCAAATAAAAATGAAAACAATGCGGCTGTCTCTCTCTCTCTTTAATGAAGTCGTCATAGTCTAGTAGGTAGTGACGTAAGACCACGGTTCAAGCCCCAGATAGATATATCCAACAATAACGAAAAAATATTTCTTTTGCGACTTCCTTTCAGTTCTACTCTGAGAGTAACTAAAATTGCCGTTTGGAATCGACCTTAAACTGCAGGTCCCGCCACTCATGTACAAATTAACGCCCACAACGCAGAAGCTAGGTCGTAATCCTGACTAAAGGATTACATACATAATTGCCATTATAAACCCTTTAGTCAGGATTACGGCCTAGCTTCTAACACCACTTATGCTGTGTGTGTTAATTTTCTACCATGAGTGGCGGGGGGACCTACAGTTTAAAGTCGACTCCGAACGACAGATTTTTTTGAGAAACTTTTCATGGCAATTTTATTTACACTCAGAGTTTTTGCCAGAAATCTGCTGAGAGGAAGTCGCCGTAGAAATATTTTTTTTTCATATTTTGTTTTGATGTCTGACCGGGGATTCGAACCCTGCCTTTCGTCTAATAAGCCAACACACTACCTACTAGACTACGGCGAGACTACAAAGGACTAAAGATTATTAATAACCAATTATGTATGTATGTATGTATGTATGTATGTATGTATGTATACTTTCTGAATGTCACACTCTCACATAAAATATTAGGTCTACATGATACTGTCCGCTCTCTTCTACATAAAATCCTTCTAAGTCCCCCTTAAATGATTGGATTTATCATGAATCTCGTATTATTAATACTTTTTGGTATTTGACCAAAACTTGTTTAGCCCAGCTTCGATTCATGTGAAGAGAAAAAGAATTTCACTATGTTTATAAATTTTTCAAACTCCGAAATTTCGATTACTCGTAAATAACTCATTTAAGAATCATAATCAATCAAAATAGGCTAACGTTAGGCAGCGTTAGCTCTAGGGACGAGAGCAAACCAAAACATTTTCCACAGAATAAGTTGTTTATAAATAATGACAAATGGCAACACTATCAGTCGAGTTCTTATCTATAGAAATTATAGTTAATCATTTGAACCGTGGCCTCACTTCTAATAACCCAACAGACTTCCTACTGGGCTACGACAAGTTCCTTACAAATCTATTGCTCTGACAAAATTCTGGATACTACTCGAGATGTATCCTTCAAGAATGTGGTTCGATGATTCATTCTCATTATCACAGGGTTTACAAGAATGTGGTTCGATGAGAGAATTACGGTAGGCTTCTGAAAATGGTCAATGTTCAAGCATGATTTTTGCAAATGCTTTAATTTACAGGCTGAGAGGAACACCATATGCTGTGGAACTCCAATAACTAAGTTTTAAGAAATTTAAATTCTTCTGATGTCCTCTATTAACCCCTCACTTTATGTATTCAAAGGTTGAATTATGAATAGTGACTCTCAGATATAAAACACAACAGACATAGAATCTGCTGTATTCCCACATTGATGGGAATTGTCGTATGATTAAAAACAACTTGCTATTTCCTTAATCAAATTTACTCTATTCTATGCCTTCAAATTCTTTTTTTTAAAAATCTTATTTTTTTAAAAATCCAGGAATTCCTATGACAGTTTTACCACTTTCTTTACATCTGCATGGCTGGGGTTTGCAATCAAGAAATTTAGTCTCTACACCATGCCACCTGAATATATAACAAATTTCTAAAACTAAACTTCTGACTAATATGATCAGGCAATAAGAATGGAAGTCGCCGTAGTCTAGTTGGTAGTGTGTTGGCTTATTAGACGAAAGACCACAGTTCAAACCCCAGGTCAGACATCAAAAACGAAATATGAATAAATATTTCTTCGGCGACTTACTCTCAGCAGATTTCTGGCAAAAACTCTGAGAGTAAAAAAATTGCCATGATAAGGTTGTCAAAAATCTGTCGTTCGGGGTCGACTTTAAACTGTGGGTCCCGCCATTCATGTATAAAATTAACTCACACAACCTAATCTATGTGAAAAGCTAGGCCGTAATCCTGACTGAAGGGTTGTAATGGCCAATTATGTTATGTAATAAGAATTTATCCTAATAGGTAGTGTCAGGTCAGACATCTGTAACGGAACGAAATATAAAAAATATCTCTTCGGCGACTGCCTCTCAGCAGAATTTTGGCAAAAACTCTGAGCTATGGAAAGTTTCTCAAAAAAAATCTGTCTTTCGGAATCGACCTTAAACTGTAGGCCCCGCCATTCATGTATAAAATTAACACACACACAACCTAAGTAGTGTGAAAAACGCAGTTTATATTTGCTTTTCAGATACACCTTGACTTGGTTAGCTATTTGGTTCCTTTAATCAATAATAAATTTCTTTTTCCACATGTTGGAAATAGCCAGAGACAGAATCTTTAAATGCTTTCATTTCTGTAACCCTTTATGGAAACACCTATAAACGTTTTCCAAGTAAAAACTCGTTTACGTGTACCTATTTGAATCAGGCATAAAACGGCGCCTGTTCTTCTACATCTCATCACATGGTGAAAAATCGGTTGAACTTTTTCGTTTCTATTTTTCTGTTTTTTTTCTCTCTCTCTCTCTCTTTCCTTTTAAACCCCAATTGATGTCGTGTGCATGCACTTGCATGTATAATTTCAAAAGATTTTTTATAATATTTACAATTTACAACAATTTTTTTTGTTGCTCTTTTATAGTTTTTGTTGCTATTTTTGCGTTTTTCTTTTTTCTTATTTCTTCTTCTATAAATTCAAATATTTCAGACGTTTTTCTTAAAGCTTATCAGTTATAAAACTGCACTTACACATAACGTTTGAAGGTTTGTATTTAAACTTAACTAAGGCGGCCTCTTTGTACACGTTTACAGTTGCACATGTTGCACATACAGACGTACGTACATACATACAGAAAATATAAAAATAATAGAAAAAAAAATGCAATTCAACAAGCAACTTACAATATACAACTAAATATCACATGGCATCACTACAAACACAAATTTCTCACTCATGCTTCACGGGATACAAAGACGTGTTGCCTTTTAAAGTTAGCTGTTGTCGTTTGCTTTTAAGCCGGAAATTGTTCAAGTTTTATTGGCACCCTACCATAAAGGACTTGGTTAATAGAAAAATATTACAAATTGAATTGGTGATATAATCACTTGTAAGCATTCAATATAAACAATGTTGTGTGTAAAGATATGAAACAATTTAACGGTTTGTGGCAAAATTAACCTCACATTCCGTATGAACTTTAATTTTTTATACTTTTCCATGACGTCATAGTACGTAAGTAAAGTACTAAAACGGTATCATTGGCTTTTGAGATAAAAAAAATTTTGATTAATTAATCGAAACCAAGCAGAACAATAGTAGCGAATATAGAGAGCAGACCCTAGTTTCTGAATAAAACAAAATAGATCTAACGAAGGATTTTGTTGGACGAAAGCCACTGTAATAATAGAACAGGGGTCGATGAAACTACGATGGAGGGTTCAACAATAATTTGTTGGGAGAAAAAGTTTGATTTACTTCAGCAATCATAGCATGAGGATGCAGATCGAACTTGTTCAGGGTCGCAAAAGCCTTATGCCAAAGATCAGTGCTACCTCTAATTTCTATTAGGTTCATGGAAGGAGACAGATTCGTATTATGAAACTGATAAATCATAGGACAGCCGCTTTAAGAATCTTAATAGGTTCTGTAAAACGCGACTGGACTAGGTTGATGAAAGCAGTTTTTATCTTCTTAAATGTGGAAATAATTAAGGAATTTCATCAGTTTTTCATATTTGAAGAAACCTAAAGAATTGTAAAATTTCTTAAGGCCCATTATACAACATGCCGTTAAACTAAAGGAAAGATTTTAACTGCAGATAAAATTGTTTTTCCGTTACTATAAGTGGCAATAAGATAAAAGTGAGATTAAGTTAAAAGAAGATCGTCCTTACCGGTAATTTTAAGTTAAGTTTATGTTCTGAACTTGCCATATTATATATTCTATTTTCAATATGGCAACTTGTTAATTTAAACAAAATGAATAAATACCAAACAAAAAAAAGAAGCAAGTCGTTGCCACTGCCTTTAAAAAAAAATGTTTAAGTGAATTAGTTTCATCGGCATTGCTCTGACATTGCCATATTTTTGAAAAAGTTAACTTTATTTTATCGTTAGGTTGTATAGAGGTGGCCTTAAAAGTTAGTTTAGCTAAAGTTACCTTTAACTAAAACCCAACTTTAACACAAAATTGTAATAATGCCCTAAATGCAGTAAATATGACGGCTCAGGATATAATAACCAATAACTCTATTAAAAAAACAGAGGCAAAAGCTTGGATTTGTAGCCATTTTTCTTTATTGTTATTGAAAGAATATCCAAAACTCAAGCTTTCATATAATTAATTGGATGCGGGAAACGTCAGATCTACTCTGGAGAGAATATGGAAAAACCAATGGAACAAACTAACTTATTTCGCTGGCCACTTGATTTATCGTCATGCTTATTCATCATTCCTTAATTAACATTTTCTCATTAACATTTTCATCATTACCTTCAACATATTCATCAGCTGCAGAAGTACTCGAACAAACCAAAGCACGAATTGATTGCTTGTTATCTTAAGTCTAACTTTATTTTTAAATTTAATTTTCTTTTTTTTATCAAATCTTACTTGAAAATCTACCGCCAGTTAAGAAAAAATATTGACTTAGAAAATCTAGACCAGCTAATAACAAGAAAGACAAAAACCATAAATGTCAATCACTGCTTTTGATGAAACTGAATATTGCCTAGGGTAGCTTGGCGTATCTTTTAAGATCAAGTCGACTCGTTATGTGCTCACCATTAAAGGGTATCTGTACTAAACTTCGTTAGTTTCTTTCAGTTTCTTTCCACTACTCTAAGATGAGTTATAGTGTCTTCTCTAAGATATTGGAATATTAAGCTTATGAAAAATGAGCCTTCATTTCGATGTGCTTGGCACATGTCCTGAATTTATTATTACCTACCACGCCTATACTGTTCTTGTGTACATATAAGGTGATATGTACTGCAAGGAGGCTCATTAGTATGCCTTAAATCGCCTTTTCCTCTTATCGCCACACGAAAATCTTTATAATTTGTCTTGCTGTGTCATTGGTTCACGAAAGCCGTTGTGACTTATCCATATAATGCATATTCTGTCTTACGAAAATCTTTATAATTTGTCTTGCTGTGTCATTGGTTCACGAAAGCCGTTGTGACTTATCCATATAATGCATATTCTGTCTTACCTGGAGTGATTCTTAATCACATGCTAACATTCGTCGACAGTTTTTGATCTCGTATCTCTGCATGCTATTGTCCTAATTGTTATTTGACTATCAGCGAAGAGATTGAAATCCGTATATGCCAACTTTACACAAATTACAACTGATCAGTAACAAGTCCCATTGACCAAGGAAGTCAATCTGTCAGTCAGCCACTCTTATAGCTGCAGTTAGTCGCTATTGATATTGATATGTTAGACATGCCGTCGAATATTTCACTATTAAGTAAGTATCTGGTGATAATGGTGCTGCTAGTTGATCCATACCTCCAACCTATGTCTCAGTTGTTTGGATAAGTAATACTGTTTCCAATGCTATTGAAATTAAAGTCCTTAGCGCGCCTATAGTAAACACTTAAAGTCAAGATTAGATTTTTTTTATTGCGTCCTTATTTCCACCATAAAATCTAATTTATCATGTTATCGACAATCGGAAACACATTATTTTGTAGACGACTGTTACGTTCGACCACTATTGACCATCCAAAAAAAAAAAATAGGAAACTTTTCTGCAATTTAAGCAAGCTAAAGTGATTTGTTTTAAAATCTTTAATTATATCAACTGTAACAATCAATTACCGCCACCAATGTTGTCCATATTAAATTTCCCCAAAGTCTGTGATTTAATTTTTCCTGTTTCACATTGTCTTCAATTACTGTGTACCTCCAACTCAACACTGCTCCTTTAAGGATAGATGATGTAGCGAAAGAGAGTGAGAGAGAGGGTGTGTGTGTGTGTGTGTGTGTATATATATATAATAAATGTATGAGTTAAATGGCAATTTATGGCTTGTGAAAATGAATCGAGTGTAAATTTAATATAATTCATCCTGTGTGGGCTTTACTGCAGAAATATTTATTAATTCGTTTCGTTTTGTTTATTTTCCATGATCAGGGCGTTATTCACTTGAAAAATTGCCGTAATAATTTTTACAAGTAGACAATTTTAATGACGGCTAAGACGGTTTGTTAGTCGCTTACATATGAAAAATATTGTATTCATATGCGTTAAAGCAAAAAAGAACTTTCAAACGAATATTCTTGTTTTAAAATTATAACAAATAATTGCATACTACAAGGAAAAAGAGTACAATTTGCAGCACATAATAAAAGTTTGAAAAATAATGGTAGAGTCTTTCAAAAAAGACTTTCGAACTTTGAGAGTTGATAACGATCAACTTCTTGAAGATACATCTACAAAATAAGTTGTCATTAATTCAGTCTCCCTGATTGGGCTATGATGCAATTTATCGATAAATTGCCACCAACTATGGGAAACATTTATGGATAGATGATTACGTGCACAAACGTTGATCAGACCATCACTGTTAACGACAAGCATTGTAGGTAAATGATTTCTAACTTCTGTTAACCTAAATGGGATGAACTGAATACCAACGATATAGGATCTTCGGAATACAACGATAAGTACCACACAGCTCATAGTTGTGTTACGTGGAAGTGATGTGAATTGGCCATTGAGGTAGTTCAACTCGATAAACTTTTTCTTGTGGAATTTTTTTAAACACAAATTAAATAATCTTGAAAGCACTTTTAGTAATTATCGACCTATAGTACTCCTAGTAAATGTGCTCACCATCAAAGGGTATATGTACTAAACTGCCTTAGTTTGTTTCCACTCCTCTAATATGAACAATAGTGTCTTCTCTAAAATATTGGGATATTGAACTTAAGAAAGATGGGCATTGACATATTAAGTATTCTCCTGTTTCGTTGCCCTCGCTACATGTCCTGCATTCATTATTATCTAACACGCCTATATAGGTCTTGTGTACGTATAAGGAGGAGTGTACCACAAAGACTCCCATTAGTATACCGTAAAACGCCTATTCCTCTCATCAAAATTGCCCTAGAAAATTTTTATAATAGTAGTTCTCAAATGAGCATCGGATACCCTTGGACATCATATGGATTGGTATCGTCCCCAATTAGACAATTCAGTTTATTCACCTTCACGTTCACCCAAAAATGTTCCTCATGGCTAAAAATGATTTTTCTCTTAAAACTAGAGTTACTTTCTAACTGTTCCAGACAGCATTTAGCGAACACACATCATTGTCAATGGCGATTTACCTTCAGTTCTTGGTTAGCTAAACTGTGGTGTACGAAAAGCCGAGTCTTTGTGTGCCTCGGCTTCTCATAGACACTCTCACGTCATTCGATGTTTTCTGCAATCCTTGTATTTAATCAACGTACGCGTGTTGATTGATCATTTGTTGAAACAGTGAACACATATTTATACACCATATTGTAAGTACTCCTCTCAGTAGGGCAATTATGACGACCATAAATTGAGCAAAGGGCGTGATTGCCGATTGGTTTTGTTAAAACAATTTTATTATTTGCACGTATTATTAAATGCTTTAACCGTCCATGGTGATTTGTAAAACAGACTGAAAATGCGTTGAATTTCGAATTGTCAAATTTCGCAAGTCCCTATTGCAAGACTCCGCATTTTGTTTCTTTTACTTTCTATTGCTAACATTTTAAGTAATTTGTGATACTTAGTTCAATATTTTATATAAAATTTTTTCTAAGAATAAAAGATCTTGTATAACATGGTTATCATTATTATACCGACTGCTGGCTTATTAAACGTGAGAACACGGTTTAATCCCCATGTCAGACATCTCCAACAAAACAAAACGTAAAAAAATATTTCATTTGGCGACTGAATCTCATCAGATTTGTGGCAAAAAAATCTAAGAATAAATAAAATTGCCATGAAGATTTCTTTAAAAACTGTCGTTCACAGTCGTCTTTAAAGTGTAGGTATCGTACCCATGTCACAAAATTAACACACACACATAGGTGGTGAAAAATCTAGAATCGTAATCCCAACTGAAGTGATAATATCCAATTAAAGTTGGTCAAAGTTAATATATTATATATTGTGTAAGCCGAACACAGCCAACACGATGGGTGAGTTTAGTCATTTGGGTATTTGTATTGGGTTATGGTGATTGGGCATTTTAACAACTGTGTTTTTTGTGATACGTTGATCTAAAAGATACTTGTTTGTATTCAGATCTTTCTTTGTTTGGGAACCTTGTTACATCTGTCTCGCGCACAATATACACACGCACATTTGTTATTACTAGATTGATTTACACATTACAAAAGTTATATTTCCAATCATGAATAACTGGCTGGTATACATGTTATTGATAATTTCACTGAATTTTACGATAATGTGGATTTATTACTAAGGGAGAACACTTACAGGCTGGATCATCAGAGAGAAAAGGAAGATGGGAAACATATAGAAAATCTAAAAATCGAATCCATATTATAATTAGAAAGTATTAAGCTCCTTTTTTGTATTTCTCATCTTTCAGGCCTTCTCCTTAATGATCAAAGCTCACTCTGACTTTATTTCGGCATTTATGCCTAGTCTGATCTTTAATTTCAATTGGGTCATATCACACTATATAAATGTGGTTGCCCACTATAGTTACGCTCGAGTTCAGAGAAAATACCGGGGCCTAAGCTTCCACATCTGCACATGATATATCTGGATAAGTGTGTCTTGTATTAATTTATAATTTCCGACTTTTATGAAGTTATGGATGGAATAACATCTGAGCAGTTTAATAGTGGTCAGATCCTCCGACTTAAGCCTGTTTAAAGAAATATTATTCAATGGCAAAAATAATATATAATATAAACTCAGCAGAGTTTTTGCAGAAAATTTACTCGCTGTGAGGAGAGTAGCTCAGGCGCGAAAATAAGTTTTTTATTAAATAATTGTTACGTTTTTGAATTGTCTGAACTCCGGGAATTCTCGAACTTCTGGACGTCATTTCGTCAATAAACAATGCATACACACAATTACTTACATAGCTTGCCCAGTCTTCATTTTGTATTCTAAATGTTATTGGGGAAACATTCAATTTCAAGTGTTCATATGTCGGCACTTATCTCCTTAGGAGATTACACGCTTCACTTTAATGTTATTCAGGGTCTAATTTCCTGTGTTTACTTTATATTGGTTTCGATTTAAAAATTTATAGATAATCATTTTATTCAGGAATATTATTAGGTTTTGAAGATATGTTTCATCTTTCCTGATTACATTATAATTACACTCACTTAATATAACTTTGGCCTATATTTCCACACTTATTTGCTTGCTTTTTATAGTTATAAAAATCTTACAAAACAAAAAAAACAACCATGTTCATTGGTGCTCATAATAATTTTCATTATTATAATTATTTTTTTTATAGTGGGGCAATTATGGGTCGCTTCATTATAAACCTCTTTTAGGACTAGTGGCGATAAGTGTTGTTCGCATTATTAAGAACGTAAATATTGAAGGATACAGAATCCTCTCACCGTATATTGGAATACTAATTATAATCGGAATTTTGTGGATCCTACACTCATCTATATTTGTCTTGCGGTCGTTTCTCTCTCTCTCCTCGACGTCAAAGCATTTCTGAGCAAATAAATATGTGGAGGATGTTGATGATATAGATAATAGGAAAGTTTCGAACAGCTATTGTCAATATAGTTTTCTTCTATATAATTTCTGTCGGTTCGGGGACGTCTGACTATATATGGGTTGATTACACCGCCACTCAAATGGGCAATAAGAAACTTAAACACACAACAACTAAGTGTGCTGAGGAAGCAGTATGGCCGTGAATACTGGACTAGACTGGACAAGTGTGATGTGATAGATGGACGAGTGACGTAGGGAATGAAGAGATGTGAATAGGACGATGGTAATGTAAATGGGAGATATTGATAAATATAAATATATAAAGTATAATAATCTAATATATTATTAGATATAATTTCGCTCGATAAACAAATTCTTGTATCATTTTACAAATTGAATATTTTTCTAGAACATCTACATATTTACAGTAAGGTACGCTATTTTAATCATATTACTATATCTCTGTAGATATCTTTTCTTATCCTGTAATTCAGATGTATTATAGATAGATAATTGGGGTATGATTGTCTCTATCACCATATTTGATAATATTAGAATGCTATTAATAATTGAATTGCACCATTCATAATTCTAGTCGCATGTATGTATCTAATTTCTATTAAGGTATTTTGGCAAACATTTTATAGGATATAATTTATGTCATATTTAATGATTGGTAAGTATATGATAATTGTATTAGAAGTATTACAACGTAAAAATATGCATGAGAAATATTTATAGGAAAATTGTAGCAATAAATAGGTATTTATTTGTAAGTTGGAGTCTGTGCGAACATTTTGTCCAGTTTTTGAATAGTATACAGCCTACTTTTACATGATAGATAATTTTATATATGATAGGGTAAATAGTTTTCATTTAACATATAAACGATATATAAGACATTTAACGACAACAAATTGGACTCTAAATCAAATGACACCTTTTAATAGATATGGCCCATTAACAACAAACAATTCAAACAGAATCAAAATTATTAAAACTTTTTGTACCCTATTTATATGAAATAAAATATATTTATTTTATATATTTATTTTTTATGTTTTGTGGAAATATTTGCCTATTTAAAAAACTTTGATCTGTAAAGATTTTTTCTGAAGCACAAATTCAACGCTCGGGTTTAAAATCATATATCAATATATATATTTCTTGGTTACTCCCCTTACTATACGATTGCTATAAGTGAATTATTAAGATCTTGTGTTGGTCAGGAATTTATTCTCAATAAACTATTTAATATGTGTATATTTCCAGCCGAATCAGGAAAGAATTTTTTTTTTGGATTTATTTAAAAAAAATTAAATAAAAATGTGAAAAAATACATAAATTATGTTAAGGATCGACTCAACAAATAATTGTCTTTCAGGTATAATCATAAAAATTAATATATATTTGGAACGGAGATGTTTATCACATTGTGAACCTGAATATAAGTTTATTAGGGGATTTAAAAACTTGAAAAACTAAAATTTTAATAAGGAAATTAATTAAAATTGGAAAAAAAAAATAAAAGGAAAACAAAATATTAACATTTACCCTGATTATGTTCTTCTTTTTTTCGTTTTTGTAAAAAAGTTCAGCTATTGTATTGTGTGCTTTAAAAAACTAATTTTTGAGCCACATGTGTTCGGAATATCTGCCACGACAAATATTTGGGTTCTAGAATATTTTGTGATATCATGATAAAATCTGAATATATCAGAAAGGTAGAACATAAATCAATAGTTTTTATCGCTTCTTTTGTTTATGAACTTTATGCGCTGTTAATTAATAACATTCATATTATGATTCTTAGATTTGTTCTTCACTTTTATTTTTTCTTCTTCTCTTTTTCTTTTCTCTTCTCTTGATCTAATCACATTCTCCATATCAATCTAACTATTCAGTTATCAGAAAAACATCAACAATGTTTTTTTTTTTATGTATTCTTGTATGTTGTTTTCTTTAATCATACAATGTAACAGAATAATTCGTTAAAACATATCATATAAAAAAAGAATTGTCTTAGCTATGTATGTCAGAGTTGACTGGAAAGAAAAAATCGAAATGAAAAAAAGAGTACAGAAAAAAATCGAATTTTTGTAAAGAAAAGATGTTTACAAATTAATACAAGTATACATATGTATATACGTACGTATGTATTTTTGGTATTTAAAAATATTTCTTCTGATAAGTCATTAAAAGTTACAAAGCTTTTCTTCTTTCATCATTATCGAATTCGATACATTGATGATCAAGTTATGGTACATGGCTGGAAAGTCGTTTGCACTAAGAAAGTAAAAATAAATTTTTCTAACTGCATAATAAATAAGTCAATATGACATATCATACCTAAAGTTAAACAGAACTCAAGCATTCGTTGACCATACAGTTATAAACAAATACGAAGATGAGAAGATGATTTTAAAGATCTCAATAACGCCATTTAACAAAAGATAAATAAATAAAGAATAGCAGAATGGCAGTATAAGATTAAAGGATATCACAATGACAACACATAACATACATAATTAATCATTATCATCCTTCAGTCAGAATTACCACCTATCTTCTCACACTACTTATGTTGTGTGTGTTAATTTTAACCACAAGTGGTGGGACCTACAGTTTACAGTCGACAAATTTTTGAGATGTCTGCTGAGAGGAACGTTGCCGGAATTAATTTTTTTGTTGTCATATTTCGTTTGTTTGGAAATATGACATGGGGTTTGAACCATAACCTCACGTCTAATAAGCCAACACAGTACCTACTAGACTACGGTCAGATGGCAAGGTGGATAACAAACCTACAGCTAAACAAATTTATTTTCATATGACTTACGTTCAGAAGGGAGATACACTACCACCAGATTAGAAAGAAGGATTTACCAAAAAGTATAAACTTGAAATATTCAACAAACGGAGAATATCTGCGTAAATTCCATTGAAATAAAGGCATAGCCCAGAATGTAATGCAAAAAGATGTAGTATTTTGCAACGAAAGCAACAGCTGGAGGAAATCAAGAATGCTATCTATCACCATCAACCGGATGATATCATGATTCAAATCTGTTCAGAGAAAAGAGAAACGATAACTCAAGTGGTTTGATTATATGAATGATATTCATCTATTCTAGTTAGAAAAACTAGCATTATGAGCTAGTGACATACTAATTGTCAAGGATGGCTATGCTAATCAACATCGTTAACATAAAGAACACTATTTTTACAAGGCCATCTAGTCAAATATTCAGATAACTTTTGCATTCTAGCAGTATTGTAAATCAGAAACAGACAGCAAGCAGGCTTAATAAAGCGATAGCGACGTTCGGGCTATTGGACATATGTGACAACGTTAGGCAAGCCAAACTTACAATGTTCAATGCATGTGTATACTTTGCTCAGTTAAGTTAAAATTAAAATGTGGTCAGATTTCAGATCACACTGAAATCAAAGGCAGAATATCCTGGCTGTACACCATTAACAGCTCGAAAACCTGGAGGAGCTTGGAATGTATACTTAAACAAATTAAATACAGAAATTGAATTGAATAGACCAATCAGCAAGAAATTCGATGCCACCACCAAAATGACGATATTCCAAGAACTAGGACAGTGCGAACTTATATAAGAAGACGCAAATGTAACAAAAGCAATGCTCCTTGAAACTCATATACTTCCTAGAAAAAAAAAGTCGTTGGGAATAGTTGAAGCTTACCAGCTTCTGTAAGATTTTTGATAAACTCTATGCGCGGGAATCAAAACCAAGTTAATAAATGCAACAAATTAATTTCCTTCACTTGACTTTAATATCTATTGGATCACTAGTCGGTATATATACTCATATATAGAGCGAGCTTAATTCGTTTGTGTAAAAAGAATGCTTGTTTGAAGGACTAAATGACTTTCATATGCCAACTATTGAATTGCATCGTTTGATTTCCTTTTGTTTGAGAGTCTGCACAACAATTCTCCAATCAAAAAGTCTACCAACAGGGACTTCCGAACTTTGACAGTTAATAACGGCCACGACGGCATATTTGTTGAATTGATTCCCAATTATTTAGCTTTTTTTGTTAAGTCACCATGAATATAGCATTTTACAACACCTGCAAATAATAAAAACATTTTACCAAAATGCAGTTGGCAACTCAAGCTAAATTTCACCGAAAAATCATCTCCAGCGACGGAACCCATACGTAAGCCATAACAATTAGGCAATAACAATTCACATGAAATCCATGAGCATCCAATCCATTCCCAAATAGTAACTGTATTGGGTGGATTTTGAACTGACGGCGTCTTCGGTTCATATTTCTTTGAGAAAGACGTTGACCTACTTATCACGGTCAAGGGCGCGAACTATCAAATTCTTTTGGCATGAATGACTTGAAGTTTCAACAGGATGGTGCCACATGCTGCATAGCTCATGCCATATTGGATATTGTAAATGAGTGATTTAACGGCATGATCATCTTACGTGGATGACTTAGACTTTTCTTGTGGGCTTTCCATAAGTTGCTGGAATATTCAAATAAGCCATAAACCACCAATATGGCCTTTGTCCTGTAACATTCAGCCGGATTTATGTCTCAGACTTACACATAAGAAATCTCACACAGATTTTTTTTCCTTAAATTTAAAGATAGCAAGCGCTTGATGAAAGAATTTTGAAAAAAAAATCTCTTGAATTGAATTGAATTCAAGTGTACACTTTTGCTTCATACTGTATTCATAAATTCCTAGGAATAAAATAACTTAAAAGTGTAGATGGAATATCCTATTGATGTTTAAAAACTTGCCATTTAAGGGCATAGCAGATTTTCCATTACAATTGAAATAATTTTTCTGCTTTAATTGGAGAATAATCATACAAAATATGTTTTGTTTTCATTAAAATACACACGTTTTCAATAGTAATATTGAATTAGGAAATAAATTCTTAAAAAAAGCTTAGGTCCAGCGTGACTGCAGTTCAAAAGAAATGTTGCAAGAGTTTTCTTATTTTTGTGTGTTTCGAATTCATTTGTTTTTGTTTTTTGTTTTTGTATAATGTTGCATTATATTTTTATGTGTTGCATATGTTGCTTGATATTGTCAACCTTGCGCTAGATTTCCATAATAAACAATTTCAAAATGTACAACTACACCAAAAAAACAAAGCAAAAAACAAAACAAAAAAACACAATAGCATTACTACAGTTTTTGTAGCATCCACATACCAATCGAGTAGTACATGTATGTTCTTCACAAAATTTTTAATGGTTTCTTATTTTCTTAAATTGTATTTTTTGTTTTTGTTTTTGTTTTTGTTTTTATTATTGGTTTTGCTTTTATTGTATTTTGTTTTTGTGAACAAGAACTGTTTACATGGTAATAAAATAATAATTGGATTTCAATACAAAAAACCAAGAAATTATTTTTTTTCTTTATTTTTTTTGGCAGTCAGTTATTTTGAAATTAATGGGTATTTGTTTATGGTAACAAAAACAAAATAATATTTAACCTTAGTGTGGTCGATAGAGACCAAAAAACAAAACACAAAAACTTTAAAACTTTAAAGTCAAAATACAACAACTTTAAAATCTTATTTTATTTTGGAGATCAATTTTAAAAATAAAAATTGCCTTCTTATTGGTTTTGAGGTTAAATTCATTGTTTTCCTTACGTTTCAAGTTCTCATCATCATTCTCATTATTGGTTACTTGCTTGCAACTGAAGAAATGTGACCAAAAAAAAAAAAACAAAAATCTTCTATTAAAAGTGAATTTTATGTCAATATAAGAGAATTAAATTGAATTAAAAACGATTTTTATATGCACTTTGAAAACTATTGCATCCACATGTATATATGTACTCCATTCAATTGGCATTTAGCGTACTCAAGCGTACAGAAATGAAAAAAAATAAGAATTTCCTAACAAAACATGTGTGAACATCATCGAAAACCATACAACGTTATATTCAATCTATTCAATCAGAACTTAGTGGCCTAAAGTCATGGTGGTGGTGATGGTGATGGTGATGGTGATGTTCATGATGGGATTTTGTGTTTACATCTTATGCGTAAAGCAGGTTCTACACTATCTTTAATGTTTACGAGCACTTTGAAAATAAGTGCGATGTTTTGTAATGCGACAATTTCATGGAAGTGTGTAACCATTGATTTGATAATAATGGTATTACACTCTAAGAAATTGGGGAAAATCTGTTCTGGTATTCTTGTTCTGGTATTATCTCCTATATAGTTTAGTCTAAGTGAAGTTGTTATAGGTTTTGAAATTTGCCGGAGTATAGCAATTAATTTGTACATTTTAATGCTTAATTTTATTAATTTTATGCAAGGGTTCTGAAAAACAACCCACACCATAATGTGAACACTTCTAAAATACTTTTAGTAAGGCCATCAACAGACCCACAGACATTTATATCCTCCAGTCCTGTAACCATTTGAAACCTAAGATAAAGCCACCCTACTACGTCCATCCCCCACAGGCCAGTGAGGTCAACTTCATAATAGAAGATGGACACGTAACATAACCAGTGAAGAACAGTTTATTCCTTATGCTTCCCTCTGTAACTGCGGCAGCAGTCATTGGCCATATAACTGAGACCAATGCATCTCGCAGTAGTACACAAAAGACAATTTTATTAGGAGTTTGAGCTGAATTTCTGTACATTCACTTTCTAACTTTAGCCAGACTTGTTACACTATCTTGCCCGTATTCGATGCTGTTCGCGTGGCTTGCCAAAATCTATTACTACAATGTCAAACACGCTGTTTCTGGGATTCTCGAAATAATTCATTCTACAGACATATCGTTTGTTGCGATTCCTAGATTACCTCTGTATTCCGAAATCATTATGTTATATATCAGTACCTTAACAGACGCCTAGCTATTAAAAATTATGCTAGTACCTCTTGCAGAGATATTGCCGCTTTTAATAATCATCACGCAGACATATGGAAGAAGAGAGAAGTAGGCATAAGGCTATGGTTCAAACCCCAGATTAGTCATCTCCAACAAATAACGAAATATGAAAAAATATTTCTTTGAAGACATAATCTTAACAGATTTCTGGCAAAAACTCTGAGAGTTAATAAAATTGCCATGAAAGTTTTCTCAAAAAATCTGTCGTTTGGAGTCGGCGTTAAACTGTATGCCCCACCACTCATTTATAAAATTAGCACATATAACATAAGTGATGCGAGAAGCTAGTTCGTAATCCTGACTAAAGGGTTGTAATGACCAATTATATGTTATGGGTATGCAGACGTATGACTATCACTTCTGGCTGGGAAACGTTGCAATGGTCTGAAGATGATCATCGTCTCCAGATGATTTTATCACTCAAGACTTGTTCACGCTTGAAGAATAACACTCTGGCGCCATCCTTGTTTTATTATCAGTAAAGTTTCCGATGTTATTGCTAATTCAACACCATTTCCTCCGATTTTTTATATTACTATGGATTTCTTGTTACTTCCAGAATTTTATGTTGCTGATGTTATTAAGATAGTGATGAATATCTGTAGTTCTGGCCAGATAGAGGTTCAAAACTAAACAGGTTTCACTTTGGATTTTCCACTAGCATTGAATATTCTAAACTTAGTACGTCTAGATATTTATGGGTTTCTTCATACTGATTGAAGTCATCTTGCTTTATTGAGACTGCTATTTAAGTATACATATTTCAATACTGTCTAGATAACAAAAATTATCTTCTTGCCTATAAGGGGAGATAACAATCGCAAACAATTTGCATGTATTTCTGGATTTTTTTAAGTATGTTTTATCAAATCTTATGACTCGTTCCTCCACTGGACATTGTACTTGTTCTAATGACAGGCATTACTCTTCCTTATATCTGCTAAGAGTTTTTGGGAAATGACAGTAAGCTTCAGTGCACAAAATTCCTCACCAATATAGTTAAGATAAGTTCACTAAGGGAGTTGATTCTAGGCGAATATAATTTAGAAGCGTCAGGATTAAGACTTAGTTTCTCAAATCACTTATGTTGTGTGTGTCAATTCTATACATGAGTGGCGGTACCTACAGTGTAAAGTCGAGAAGATTTTCATGGCTATTTTATTTACTCACAGAACTTTTAAGAGAAATCTGCTGAGAGAAAGTCGCTGAACAAATATTTTTAATATTTCGTTTTGTTGGATATGTCGGATCTAGGAATTGGACCGCGGCCTCACGTCTACCAAGCCAACATACTACCCACTAGACTGCGGCAACTTTACCCTAGACCTATTTTACATAATTTCCTTATAGTTTATATAATTTTCTTAAATTGACATTAAATACGATGGATCTGATGGTGTTCTACAATGCTTTCAATATTTTTATTTTCTTGTTTTTCTTTTTTTCAGTGTAAAAATTGTATTCGTAAAGTAATACCTACTGAGACGACGATGTAAATTGTTTTTGTTTTAAGTTGCATTCATTGATAATTGAATCTAAATGTTTGCATTTTTATGGTTTTACATTAATTTTATTTAATCATTAAGTATGTATAGGTTAACAGACAACAACTAACAAATATAACTGGCAAGATTGTTGCTATAACGATTTCGTTTATAAGTTACTTGGTAAGTCAGTTAGTTAAACTTTTCTTTAATTAATGTCATAAGCAATAATTTTAACGTGTAAAGTATACAAAACGTATATTACTTAAAATCAATTTGACTAAGTAGTTTTAGTAGTACGATTTAGTGGCATCATTAACATGTTCAATATTATTAATGTATACAAGAGTTATTTTAAACACATACAACAATATTAATTCAGTTAAAACGAATTAAATACACCTTATTTTACGTATGTAAATGAAAATTTCTACATTGTACAACTTTATTGGTCGTACATTACCAACAATAGCTTTCAGTTTTTAAGTAATGCCATGAGTTGTACTAATACATCATTGGCAACATGTAGTCATAACCATATATGTATGTATGAGGAATATTTAGAATAATGCATATGCATTTATGCATTTATGTAGTATATTTCATAATAATTTGTTAATAAATTGGTTCGTGCTTTCATAATGGCATCATATATCATTACATCACACATATTGTATGTTTAGGTCTAATAAGATCAGCAACATTGTTAACAATGCTTGTTAACATGTGTTACCATTATGTTATATTTAAGCCATATAATACTTATGATATGTTGTTTTTTTTTTTGTTTTTTATTTTTGTACCCACTGCACACGATGCCATAAAGCATGTCGTCAATACGTCTGGTAGACAGGCAAATAACAATAAGAACAAAAGCAACAATAATAACAATAATCCGATTTAAAATACTTTTTCACAAATTTTTTCTCAAAAACATGTTTAACAATAACAAAGATCTGGAGAGTCAAAGAAATACGGGTCTTCCCATAGGGACTTCCCAACTTGCATAATTGATAACCGTCATTATAGCTACATCTTTCAGTTTGTTCTGTCAACTCACCATAAGTGAGCATAGGCAGCAAAATATATACTCTGAATGACCTCTGAAGTAGTTGACTACTGATCCTAGTTTTCATGGATGAATTTCTGGTACGTAATCAAAAAAAAAAATTGTCGAATTTGAGGCGATATCAATGCACATGAGTTCCAAGAGCGTTCAATACATTTCGAAAAATTCGCAGTCGGCCTTATCGGTCCATATTTCTTTAAGAACAACATTGACCGGGCCATTACTGTAAACTTCGGCTTTTTTAGCCTTAATAAGGTTATCTGAACACCAACGATGTGTGGTTTCAATACTATGGCGTTACTTGTCACACAACTCATGCCATATTGAATAGACTGTATGGTCGATATTAGGGCGTGGTTGATGATTATCAAATTCTTTTGGCATAAATTGAATGAGCTGAAGACCAGTGTCATGTGGTTTAAATAGGATGGCGCTACATAGCTTATGCCACATTGGATATTGCGGACGAGAGATTTGATGTGACACGAACTGGCCGTGGAAATCTTGAGATTTGATATCAATAGACATTTTCTTGTAGGTTTTGCATAAATCGCAGATGTCTGCGGTTCACAAATACAACATAACCAGTGCTATCGGTCAAACTCAGTCTGTTGTATCCATCAGATTCATAGAAAATTGGATATTCAAGATGCACTTCACCCAGAGAAGCCATGGCAGATATTAAAATGACGTTATGTTCCACACATAACGAAATCAATGGATTCACACACACATTCAGTTTTATAATAATTTTAAAGTAGAATGTGCTTAATTAGATATAGAATCTATTCTATGATATAGAATCTATACATTGCTTACAAGACGAAGATCTCTATTATGTTCTATTTTCAAATTAAGGTCTTGTTACAGAATGGTTTAAAGAAAAATTATCGATTATATTTCGTTTCAAGATACTTGAGCATATAATTCGACTTAAAAATACGGGGTATAATGGAAACATTTATTTACTACATGACGTGTAAAGCTTATTACATATATGAGTGACCATATAATATATTTTTTGAGGCAGTTGTGAGTATTTTATTGTATTGTAAAGAAGATATGTTCCGCTTAAATATAGAATATAATATTCATGGCACGGCACTGATGTCAGTTCATTACTCTTTCCATAACTTTTTCACAGAGATGTCGAGATATGAGAATTGAGAAATTATATTTGGTTTATAAAAAAAAAACCCGAATATCAATCGCGTGATATTGCTGGTTGTTTGACATCAGAATTTCTTGAGATAATTTATTCCGGAAAGCGCTGTTGTGCAATAAATCACCTGTTATACACATAGTGTGACAAGTGACGTCATCTTGTTGAAACCCAATATTGTCTAGACTTATGCTGTCCAGTTGATTTTACAAGTATGCGGTTATGATGTTCCGGTTACGTATGCTATTCACAGTATCTATAATTTTCGCATCAGATAGGACGTTGTGCCTCCACAATATGTCTCATGCATGCTTACATACATACATAATTAGTCATTACAACCGATTAGTTAGGATTACGATCTAACTTCTCATACCACTTGTGTTATGCGTGTTAATTTCAAACATGAGTGGCGGGACCTACAGTTTAAATTCGACTCCGAACGACAGAATTTTTGAGAAACGTTTAATGGCAATTTTATTCACTCTCAGAGTTTTTGTCAAGAATCTGCTGAGAGGAAGTTGCCGAAGAAATATTTTTCCATATTTTATATTGTTGGAAATGTTTGACCTGGGGTTTGAATCGTGTCATCACTTCTAATAAGCCAACACACTATCTACTAGACTGCGGAGACTACTATGGATAACACAAGTATTTTCTGAGTACCAAATTCAAAATTTTTGCGTATTCACTAAGCCATTCAGATGCAAATGAGCTCAATTGGAGGAGATGGTTTTTTTTCGGAAAGCATTCACTTCACATTACCCATTGAACGAATTGCCAATGCTTTCTATGATCTGCTGGTTTGAGTTACATAGCGTGCTAAATTTTATATGCGCAAATCTAGAGACTTTTTATTAAAGATGCTCATGTCGATGTTAAGCAGTTGATCTCGCCACTCATGAATAAAACTAACACATACGCAACATGAGTGGTGTGATAAGCTTGGTTGTGATACTGACTACAATAGAAATATTGTGAGTATTTACCCGAAAGAAATTCAATTGCAATTTACCTTGAGAGACAGTGAAGAAAAATCGAATTTATCTTATGACCGCATTTACTGACGTTACTCCTCGTGGACATATTTTGTTCTTGTACATAGACTTCCGAGAGGTGATAGTGAACACAAAAATACTCAAGTGAACTGCAGTATTTTTATTTAAATAGTTTAGATGAAGATTTTTTATTTCTTTTTTTGGTTTTAATACTCATACACAAAGTATCGCTCATTAAATACAATACTTTCTCCATTGTGTATACAAATACAATAATTTAAATAATTAAGATTTTTTTTAACCCAAAACAAAAACAAAACGAATAAAAAATCGTATTTACCTGAATGTTAGTTTCAAGGCAATAAATTTCTTTTAATTGTATGAATTTAAAACTATTACCTGTACTGCGAATACCAACACCAACACTGTATTTAAGTTAAACTCTTTTAATGTGAAGATACATAAAAAATATGTTGCACTGGTAATTTTCTTTCACATGAATACAGTGTTTAACAAATGTATGCCTACATGCGCTCACAAACTCATTTGGGATTTTCGTAGACAACAAAACAAACGTATTTATAGGATGTCATAAGACATCTATCCCAGCAGAATACAGAGTTATTTTATTTTTTTTTATTTTTTTGATGATTTTCATGAATTTAATGTATTTTGCATGATTTTCAAATGAAACTGACAGGTAACAATTTTTTATTTTTTTCAATTTTTTTTATTTTTGTTCATTTTTATTATATTTTTAATAATGAAAATTAAAAAGAAACCAAAAGGAAAATCCATTCATTCAATCCACTGAAATATTTTCGCTTAAAGGAAAATTTCTGCTGGATGCTCTTCGTCTTTTTGTTTTTTTTTTTTGTATTAAAGATTCACTCACTAAGTAAACAGACTAATGTTCTTTTGTTGTTGTTGTTGTTGTTGTTATAGTATTTTATTACAGACAATGTGTAATTGTTGTTGTTGTTTTTGTTGTTGTTAGTTAAAATGTGTATATCGTGGCTGCAAAAATGCTCCAAATTCATTGAATTTTAAACACGTACATGCACTTGGAATTACGCTTTGTGAACTCATTTCGAATCAGTGTGAACGGCAGTGGCGTTGTTAAACGAAAACTTTGTTAGGTTCTAAGGCAAAAAATTATAGGCATAAGTATTTAAAGATGAAGGTTAAGCAACTATGATACAAAACACTCACATCCACTATTGTGAATTTCAAAACTCCATTGGCTGCATTGGTCTAGCCGAATAGTTACCCCAACTCTTACCAGCTTATTTGGTCATTACAGTCCATTAGTCAGCATTACAAACTAACTTCTCACACCACCGCATAATGTGTACGATAATTTTAAATGTTCTATGAGTAGCGGCACCTACAGCTTAACTGCGACAATGGCAATTTGATTTACTCACAGAGTTTCATTTTGTCAGAAAACTGCGGAGAGGAAGTCGGTGAAAGAAACGTTTTCAACTTTTTTTTTTGTTTGTTCAAAATATTCGCCTCTAATAAGTCAATAGACTAACTTCTAAGAAATCTGTCGTTTGGGATCGACTTTAAAATGTTGGTTCCACGACTCATATGTAAAAATAACACATACAACATAAGTCGAGTGTGAATTATGTAGACTACACTACTGCGACTTCACAATCTTAAGTTAGGTCCCACCTATTATGCCTGAGTCCGAAACACTCTTCGAATTTTTTTCAATGAAACTGAAAACTGTAAATGAGGACGGGCTTTTACTTAAAGCAGGCAGTCAACGTTTGTGATGAAAGCGATTAAAAACATTATGAAAAGATGATCTATACGATGTTCTTTATTCCTCAAAATCTCTGATCGCTCAGAGCGTATATTCCAACAACGGGACATTACAAAACAACACCATCGCTTGAGGAAAATAGAACTTGTGAACAAAAAGGTTGTTTATTTACCCCAATATTACATTGTTTCAAAGACTGCTCGGTAGTGTCATTTACCGTGGATGATAGAAAATTGTTGCTCTCAGTATAAAATCTTGATAAGTTGCTTAAAAACGAAAATTTGTATATCAGCAGCTTGTTTCATTTAAACTTAACTGTCTGCTCTAAGGTAAATTCTTTCTATTTTCTTATCCTTTTCTGTTACGAAAATCTCATATTTGTTCTTCAAGCCTTATCAGGATGATTTGGGCTGTAGTTGTCGATCTAGGGATAATAGGTTGTATCATATGATCATTTCGGAATTTTACACAATAAAATAGAAATTAAATATTTCTTCAGCGACTGACTCTCAACGATTTCTGACAAAAACTCTGCGCAGTCTATAAACATTGCCACGAAATGTTCTCAGAAAATCTGTCGGCTTTTAGTTCGGGTCCCGTCATCTGTATAAAATTAACACAACAACTAGATCGTAATCTTGGACTACGGATTATATGACCCAATTATTATTGTGTCCTACCGATTAACTCTATAATTTCCTTATTGCTGTTCTTTATAGATAAATCTAGAACGCCCCTGAACTTTAACTATTTTTTTTCAATATGGCTGTTGCTGTTTTTGGGAGGAATGCTTCACGTTTTTATTAGATTTTTGTACATTTCGGGTGGTTTTCTATTTTTATGTGAACATCTGTATATCAGCAGCTTGTTTCATTTAAACTTAACTGTCTGCTCTAAGGTAAATTCTTTCTATTTTCTTATCCTTTTCTGTTACGAAAATCTCATATTTGTTCTTCAAGCCTTATCAGGATGATTTGGGCTGTAGTTGTCGATCTAGGGATAATAGGTTGTATCATATGATCATTTCGGAATTTTACACAATAAAATAGAAATTAAATATTTCTTCAGCGACTGACTCTCAACGATTTCTGACAAAAACTCTGCGCAGTCTATAAACATTGCCACGAAATGTTCTCAGAAAATCTGTCGGCTTTTAGTTCGGGTCCCGTCATCTGTATAAAATTAACACAACAACTAGATCGTAATCTTGGACTACGGATTATATGACCCAATTATTATTGTGTCCTACCGATTAACTCTATAATTTCCTATTGCTGTCTATAGATAAATCTATAGAACGCCCCTGAACTTTAACGTATTTTTTCAACATATGCCGTTGCCTGTTTGGGAGGAATGCTCACGTTTTATTAGATTTTTGCTACAATTTCGGTGGTTTTTAATTTTTATGTTGAACATCAGTTTGCTTTGGAAATATAAAAAAAAAAAAATAAAAGAAATAGTAAAAAGTGTTTTGCAACAATAAACAGGTGCCGTTTAATGGTTGTCGTACCAATAATACCAGCAATAAGGAATTTCTCTGAAAAAAAAAAAACATTAACAACGAATTCAAAGTTACCTACAGGATAATCGAAAACTATTTTAAATATGCAAACTTTTGCTCAAGTATTATTAGTTTAGCATAGAATTTTAATTTTAAATTAAAACAATATTTTTATTTACAGTTACTAGATACTTACACGCATATGTCCTTTAGTTTAGTTTTCAAGGAAATAACACACGCTTTGTAAACAACGTTTCCAAGTTGTTATTGCCTTTAACAGCAAATGTTCATAAAGTAATGAATCTTCTTGTGGCATCCAATTTAGATTTATGACTCTCTTCCATCGATATTAGATGCGTGATGTTGCAACATGTATTTACCATCAGCAACGGCAACAATTGTTGTAATACAAATACAACAAAAGTAAAGCATAATTGCTTAGCATGAGAGTGAAAAAATGAAAAATAAAAATGAATTTATTTTAACTCAATTTCATACAAAGTTTCGAAGCTTTGAAATGAGAACTAAAAATTCACACAATTATTACAGATAAATTAGGACAAGCTGTGCATCTTCTGTGAAATGGTGGTAATGTATGTTTTTTCTTTTTTTTTTTTTTTGATAAAAGTCTAGAAAACATTTTCGATATCTACAATCTACATTACAACCCTTCAGTCATTATTACGGCCTAGCTTCTCACACCACTTGTGTTGTGTGTGTTAATTTTATATAAAAAATCAGAGAAAATGGTGTTGAGTTAGCAATAACATCGGAAAAATTCCTGATAATAAAAGGAGGATGGCGCTTGGGTGTTATTCTTCAAGGGTGAACAAGCTTTGAGTGATAAAATCATCTGGAGACGATGATCATCTTCGTACCATTGCAACGTTTCCCATACGTCTGTATACCCATAACACATAATTGGTCATTACAGCACTTCAGTCAGGATTACGGCCTAGCTTCTCACACCACTTGTGTTGTGTGTGTTAATTTTATACATGAGTGGCGGGACCTACAGTTTCAAGTCGACTCCGAACGACAGATTTTTGAGAAACTTTTCATGGCAATTTTATTTACTCTCAGAGTTTTTGCCAGAAATGTGCTGAGAGGAAGCCGCCGAAGAAATATTTTTTTTTTCATATTTCGTTTTTGATGTCTGACCGGGGATTCGAACCCTGGCCTTTCATCTAATAAGCCAACACACTACCTACTAGACTACAGCGATTTCTAATCTAATCGCAATTAAAAAAGGATTGATATCCTCTGCTCTTTAGTTTCTTAATGTAAATTTTTACAGTGTAAATATTTACATTGTAAAAAAGTTTCGTAACACGTAGCAATTTTACAAATCATATGCATGTCATGGAACTTTATTATTACAAAAACGCGTGTGTTAGAAAAAATCATTTTCCATCAAATCATGTGATATG
This sequence comes from Sarcophaga bullata, assembly GCA_005959815.1. Classification (NCBI taxonomy): domain Eukaryota; kingdom Metazoa; phylum Arthropoda; class Insecta; order Diptera; family Sarcophagidae; genus Sarcophaga; species Sarcophaga bullata. The sequence continues at coordinate 27,809 of QOCX01000485.1, forward strand.
AAAAACAATAAGGACACCAATGTGCTACTAAGGGATTTAATGAGAAAGTAATTAAAATTAGAAAATTACTAATAAGTCACCGTAGTCAAATAGGTACTGTGTTAACTCGTAGTTCAAATCGCCGCACTGAAATCTCCAACCGAAGCAAATATAAAGCAAAATATGTCTTTTAGTTCACAGTTTTCTAGCAAAAACTCTGAGAGTAAAGAAAATTGCCATAACAAGTTTGTAAGAAATCTGTCCTTCGGACTTGGCTATAAATTGTAGGTTCAGCCACACATAGGTAAAGTTAACATAAAAAACTGGGGTGGTTTGAGAAGCTAGTTCGAAAGTAATTAACTGCACTTATTCTCAGCCCATACATCACAAAAACAAACTTCATTGCCGATTTATTAAATTTGTTTTTTAGTTTAAGATTTTTATTAAATTAAAATTGAAATAGAAACTCATCCTGTACAAAAGAAAAAAATAATAAGGATGCTCCATTTTGTTTTCAAATAGTCCTTGGCTTTGAGCGCCCACCCCAACGAAAGCAATGGTAAGATAAGAAGAGTCGCGAGGCAACTGCAGTGAAAAACACCGCATATAAGAAGACGTTGCAGTCCACCGCTACGCAAGCCATTGTCGTAAACTACAAAGAGAGGTGAAGGGATAAGAGACGCTTTTACAGACGCAAGAAAAGGTAGCAGAAAAAATGAAAGCGTGAGGATATCGAATTGTGCAGATGTAGGAATGATGCTCGAAAAGTCTATCAAAGGGTTAAGTGTCTAACACAGAGCTTCAAGCCTGGAACATCTTCCTGCAATGATGAGAATGGAAACTTCGTTACAGATTCGCAAGGTATGCTAAGGCAATGGAGACAATACTTCTCTACTTTATTACAAGGCGATGACGACACCAATTCCACCTCTAAAGGTGATGATGTACCGAACCCAATCAATGATGACGCCGTGGAGATTACGCCTTATCATGAAAGGTAAGAACAATAAGAACAATAAAGCTATTGGTCCTGATAGCCTGCCCGCTGAATTGTTTAAGACCGAAGGTAATGAGTTGCTAGTGTGGTAACTTATTTACAAAATATGACTGGAGGGAAGTATGCCCAACGATTGGAACCTTAGTGTTCTCTGGCCTGTCCTAAGAAAGGAAAACCTCAAGATATGCGCCAACTACAGGGCAGTAAGCCCACAGACAAGGCGCATCCCTTAACATGCGACTTGCTCAACTTCGTAATTTAGAATGTTCTGCAGAAGGCCAGACTGTATTACAATTGCACTATTTTCCCAATAAGTGTCCAGTTGCTTGTGTACACTGACTACATTTACATCATAGGGTGTACCAAGCGAGATGTTACTGCTGCCTTTAATGCTATTGAAAGGGAGTCTATTAAGATGGGTCTGGTAGTAAATGAGGGCAAAAACCAAAGTCAGTGTTGTCGACAAATAGAAAATGTGGCGTATTGGAACCCAGCTTACGGTCATAACTATACGTTCGGTATAGTCAGTGAATTGTTTATCTTGACTCAGCACAGAGCAGCAGAGACTTCTCTTGTACGTCAAAACTAATAATCTATAAGACACTTATCCTCCCCGTAACTCTTTTAGGCGCAGAGGCATAAATATATTAAGCACTAATGCAGCAGCCTTGAGAGTATTCGGGAGAAAAGTCCTACGTATGATCTTCGGTCCCGTGCAAGTTGACGATGATTTCCGTCTTCGATCCAATAATGAGCTGCATGAAGTTCTCAACAATGTGGACGTTATATTAACATCCATCGTTCGTGTGACCAACTGACGAAGGCGCGCAAGAAGCAGAGGCGACTGGAAGGATATACTAAAGCAGGTTAAAATTCAATAATCGGGTTGTTAATGGTCAATTAAGAAGAAAAAAATCGCTTTTCTTATTAAAAAAAAAAAAAGAAGAAAAAACGTTGCGTAATTAAGATTGACAAAATAGTTGTGTACGAGATTTTTGTTAATTTTTTTCTCAAATGAAGATTGCGATCCTTAAAAACAAAGTTGTAAATTATTCATACATTTGCCAATTTACCATAAAGAGAGGGATACAAAAGGCAAAGAAATCTGTGTGGCAAGGAATGGCAACGAAATTAAATGACTATAAATAAATATGATTCTCCATAGTACCTTTCATTCATTAATTGTATTTACATTTCCACTGTGATCTTTTAAATATTCATCATCAAATATGTGGGTCAATTCGAATGGGCCACAACAAAACTCAAAAGAAGAAAGATGTCAAAGTACATACTTACATACATACATACATATATTTAAAAGAAAAATAAGATACAGCAACAATTTACTTTACCTACATACAGACGTATTTATGTGCGAAAAATAATCTTTTAATTTTGTTTCTTTATTCTTTATATATCGGTCCAACACACACTAAATGTCCAACATTGACAATCGAAAAAGGCATCATCATGGGTAACCTAAGATGATATCCAAATCAAGTATGTAATATATTTATTGTGTAGCATTGTACACAACGTAATTGTAATTTAACATCGAAATACCTTCAGTATACAATCCATGCATGCTAATACAGAAAGTTTGTTTTTAAACTGTCTTTTATTTTTCTTTATTTTTCTCTCTGATGATATGCTTCGAATGCGTTTCGTTTGTATCCTCATTCGTTTGTCATGTTTTATGTAGATGATGATAATCAGTGAATGTTTAACAAGTTCCTTAATAAAAGGGATTATGTTGTATTCACTCGCATTAAAAAAAAGAGAACAAAACCAAAATTTTAAAATCAAAGAAAAAAAAGAATGCCTGTTTGAATGAATTTTAGTTTAAAAAATTAAAGAAATTCAATGTTTGTGTGTATGAATTTGTATGAATCATCATAAATAATAATATCATATAATAAATAATATCATCATAATAAATAAATAAAATAAAATAAATATTAGTTTAAATATTTAACAAAAAAATATTGGTCTTCTTGTAAAACAAAAATAAGAAAGAAGTATCTTTTAAAACTTCAAGAGAAAAGAAATTTCTTTATCATTAATCAATCCCCAATATTATGCTTTATTTGCTATGCTTGTTTTTTTTTAGCCAAAAATGCGAAATTTACATGCAGCAAAAGTGTAGTGCAGTAAATGTTTCATGCAGCATTTCCGTTTCGTTTATTCTCCAGTAATTGTCAAATACTTTCAGGCATATGTAACTTTAACATGAACGTATCACCCTGTGTTGTTACGGTGTGTTGCTATATGGTAATTAATTTATGAAACACCTAAGCCTGCAGCAAAATTTTGTGGCGCAGTAAAAAAGGTGAATTCATTTTTCATGTAGTATGGAAAAAATTTGCAAATTTTTGAAAAACAATTTTTTAATTGTGTTAATAATAAAAAAACAGAAATTGGATTTAATTTTTTTCTTTTTTCCTGATTAAAATTAAAAACCAACGCATTTGCTTGAAATGTATTCCTAAAAATGTGCATGCAAATTTTGCATTTTTGGCTTAAGCCTAAAAGTATGCTTTAGCGTCTCTATCAAATCCTTCTACTCGCTTTTTTTTATTGAAAGGTGAGGTTTTTTTTCCTTTTCTATTTGTTTATTTATTTTATCTTTATTTTTTTTTTAATTATAGGTGGGTTATTTAATAAATCTACTTCCTATATAATTCTGTGCGCCTGGTATTTCGATCAAAATTGAAAATGCAAACACACACTCACTCTCAGTATGCAATATAAAATAAAAATGCTATTACTACTAAAGAAATCACACTTTAATGAAGATGATGCCTACATATTTTGGTGCGATATATTTTCTTTGTATGAATTTTGGACACAAATTTGCACATTATAAGAAACTGAAAAAAATAATTATTAAAATAAAATCTCTTTAAAAAATATGAATAACTCACTACAGAACATTCACATCTTTATTCATCTATTAATATAATCTACAACAATTTAATCTGTACCTTCCTCTAATCCATTCCCTCACACAAGTGTTTAAATGAAATTTCTAACGACAATGAGACAGAAACTTGAATACACTAAACTAGTGGTGCAAGCTATCGTCTATAGATCCCTCTCCCTCGTTATTCCTAAGTCTTGCAGCAAATCTTGAGAAAATTTTTTATTTTCATAACGAAATATTCCCGTATAACAGAACTTATTGTTATTTTAATTTGAAAACAGAGAAACATTATCTACGACAGTTACTATAAATTATGTTTGAATTATGATGGCTTACAATATCAGATTTTATATTAACAACAACGACCACTAAAGCTAAGAAATTTATTCAGCCCGCAAAAAAAAAATTATGCTAAGATATCGTTGTAAAAAATAGTGTTTGAGAATGAAACCGAAAGTGGAACCATACAGGTGCACCTACGTGCATCTATGAACAAACCACCATATCATCAGAATGTGATTTATTTTGAATCTACGCAAAACTTAGTAATTTCATTTTAATTTCCAAATCACATAATCTCTACCTTAAAAAGAAAAGCTAACAAATTACATGTTTTGAGAATGTATTAAATTAATTGGTAATTTATTTTGAAATTTTATTCAAAAAAGCTCTTGTCTTATAAAAAACAATACATGACCCTCACTTTGTTTTGGACTTGTTATTCTTATGAAGAATTATTGTATTTATTAAAAAATTATGAAAACACTGCCATTTTACTTGTCAGCAACATCATCAGGAATGGCCACACGGGCGGGCATTTTGTATTCAGTTTCGGGGGTTTCATAGATTTTCTCTTCTTTGGGCTCAACAACGGAAACATTGTCGGGCAAAGGCTTCTTAGGACCAATCTTGTTCTTAGGATCATAAGGCAACATAATCTTGACCTTAATACCCAAGACACCTTGACGCAACAAGACGTGACGGGTAGCAGTTTCAACGTAATCGTTGCATGGGTCACCGGAGTGGATCATGAGACCATCAACGAACTTCATGGATTTGGCACGTTGACCGCGCAATTTACCGGATACAACGACTTCGCAGCCCTTAGCACCAGATTCCATAATGAAACGCAAAACGCCATAGCAGGCACGACGAACAGCCAAACCACCGGTCAACTTGTAACGGAGGGATTCAGCTTGAGCAATGGCGCACAAACCGCGAGTAGCAACCTTCTCAGCGTACAATTCAATACGGCCAGGTTCGAAGTTGAAACGCTTTTGGACCATGGCGGTCAATTCACGAATACGGCGACCTTTTTCACCCAAAACCTGTTGGGTCTTAGTGGCCATGATGATGATTTCAGTACGGGCAGGAGTTACACGTACTTCAACACCGGAGTAACCATCCTCGGCGAGTTCACGAGTCAAGAACTCGTTCAATTCAGCCTTGAACATGCCATCGGCAACAAACTGTAACAAGAAATAAACACATTATGAATTATCATAGCACTAGCAATTAAATTAAAAATTATAATTCCTTTCTATATGTATATGTACATTGTTAGTTTATCATTTTGGCTACCAATACAAACAGCCACAAAAATTTTTTTTGACACTACAACATTTTGAGGTTAACTAATTTTCAACACTTCTTTTAAGGAATTTTAACACTTAATACAATAGATTTTCACACTGTTTGATAGAGTTTTAAAAACCGCACAAATTTTATTAATTTTATAACAATTTTTCGTTAAATTACCTTGCGTTTTTTAGAAATTGTGAGGCTCATGTTTATTTCATACGACTCGCAGAGAACGTGGTCAGAAAAAGAAAGAAAGAGCAATATGGCTGCCAGCAGTCATCGTAAAAAGTGTTGCCAAGTCCTCTGCATCGATTATCGATTACGATAATGCCAAAATGTACACAATCAATTTCTTTCATCTCTATTTCTTCCCAAGGCTGCATTAGAACACAAAACGTAATGCCAATATTGCGTTTCACATGACAGTATTGCCGAATACTGAAGAAATTATTATTAAACTATTTTATTGCTTTCAATTAATTTTATTATTAATTGACTGTTACGCAATTAATTGATTTAATTCATATTTCAATTATTTAATTATTAAAGTTTTTTCATAGGACAATTTGAACAAAATCTGGAAAATAAGTCATTATATAAAATTGGGAGGAATAAGACTGCATGAACAATAGGCCAAAAAAAAAATATTGACAAAAAATGTTTTAATAATAAAACAATTAATATAAATTTTTACCATTAGGTTTCAACCACATTTTTTAATTTTATTTATTGTTTCTGCTGACTGCTTTTATAAGAATCTTTCTTGCAAGAATTGTACACAAATTAAACTGTTGTTGACAATTTAATAGATCAACCAAAAATTTTGATTTTAACTGCCTAATAATTTTAATATTTTTTTCGTTAAATTGTTTTAAAATCAATTCATTTCCTAAACCACTAGATAACTATTAGTTTTTCAATAATCTTTACACAATTATTTTCTAACTATATTGAAGCATTTACTATTATGTTCCATTCCGTTTCGTTTAATTGTTTAATCTTATGCCATTTGATGTCATTTCAAGTTTGGCAGCACTTTTACCATTTACGCCATTTTTATTCTTGTTGAAAAATTTTCCATAAAGCATTTCAGACGGGAAAAAGTATATACTAAAAGTTTTAAATAATTTAAGTGGAAAAAAGCTGTCGTTTGAAATTATTAGATTAGAAATAAAAAGAATTTGGTAATATTTTGAAATAAATTTACAAAATGTCTGAGACGGGTAAGAAATTGAATGAGTTACGCGTATGTGACTTGAAAGATGAATTGGAAAAAAGGAAATTGGAGACTGTCGGTCCAAAATCTATTTTATTAGAAAGACTTGAAAAGGTAGAATTATAAAAATGAACACTAAATGATAGCATAGAGATTACATGTTAACTTTCTTAAAGGCCTTGAGGGGCGATGGCATAGACCCTTCTAAGTATATTTTTACCCTTGGAAAAGGTACGCCCATAAAAAAGGCACCCATCACTAAACCTGTAGAGGACAAAAGTACTAAAAATAAAGCACAACCGAGGGCAGAACCTATAGAGGAAATTCAAATAAAAGAAGAACCCATAGATATAGAAGAGGAAAACCAAAATGAAGATGAGCAATACGACAATGACGACGATGAAGTTGATCAAGTGGGCGATGTCGATGATGAATGTCAAATAGTAGAAGATAATGAAGATGATGGGTATGGGCAAGATGAAGAAGAACAAGAAGGAGATGAAGAGGAGAATGAGGATAGAGAAGAAAATGATGAAGTAATGAATCATGAGGATGAAACAAATGGTGATGCGGGAAATAACGATAATGAAGAAGGCATTAATCTAACAATTGGCGAAGATGAGCAGCAATTGCTACATGACGAGGCTCCAGATGATAAGGAAAAATCTGGTAAGTTTAATAAAATAACGTAAATATCCACAAGAACTAGTATAACAGCAATTTTTTAATCGTAACTATATGAAAAGGGAAGTTTCTTAGTTAATAATTTCTTCAATGCAATGTATTTTGTAGCGTGTAAATTTACTCTGTAGCAGCCTTCCATTTTGCTATTATTATAACATTTTTATCTATTGCAATGCAATTATAAATTAGTAGTGTAAAAGACCGGAGTTATTGCTGGCAATTAAGCCAATTGCGCTCCACATTAATAGGGAAGCACACTACCCACTAGGCTACTTGAAAAACTTCAAAGGCATATAAATTTCAAAGTTCTTTTGGAATTGAGACAATGTATACAAAGTACATTTAGTATTAAATCTTCCAATAGAATCAACTGTAACAGTAAAGGTATATTCAATATTTGAATTTTTGTAGGCACCTATATACATTAGGTAAGTCCATTGTGGAATTCTTTAATTTACCAGATACCCAAAATATAGACATGGAAAATGGCAAAAAAAAAAGGAAGATAGGGAAGAAGTAAACAAGAGACACGGTTAAAGATAGGTTAATATATGGGTGGGTGAAAAAGGAAGAAGATAGACCAATACAATAACCATTCTTTTCTGAATAAGTTCCCTATAGGTTCCGCTTGATAAATACCAACGGCTTATAGATAAATGGCAGAATTAACAAAGAGATAGAACAACAATTTTACATTTCTAACTTTGTGACAATAGAAATATAAAGTATTATAAACATAATTTTAATACCATCTAATATATAGCTTCACACCAAAAAGACAAATCCAAGGATGGGAAATCATCAAACAAAGATGATAAGAAATCTAGCCACAAAGATGAAAAGGATAAAAAAAAAGATGATAAATCGGCCGATAAAAAAGAAGAGTAAGTCTTTGTTTATTAGTTTATTTCACTTCTTATTTTTCAATATTAATTGTAATTTGCATCTTTTTTAGTGACAAGACAAAATCGAAGGAGGATAAAGGTAACTTTTTCTTTAAACCTAAAACATATCTTAAAATTAAAAAAAAACAATAGTATTTATTGTTAGTTGATTTAAAAACTACATAAGACCAAGAAGTGGCAGTGTTTATTATAATCAGGTTGAATATAAAACCGAATACATTATATTTGCAAGAAAGTGTGAATTTATGTGAAATACAAATCATCATTTAAGGCTGTGAAATTTCATATAAATCGCTGAATTAATCATGCAACAAAGCATATGTATTTTAAAGTTTGGAGAATAATACATTTGGAACATGCGCTAACACATTTTGTAGGATATCGAATTTACTGGATTGTGTGAAAAAAACAAGCTTTGGCTAAAACGAATATTGCGATTATTTAATAGTAGTTCTTTTTATTCAGTTTGATCCCGCCATAGTAAATCCAAAAGATTACAAATTCTGTCGGAGGAGAGTATTGGAGTTTAAAATGATTTTTTTTAGGATTTCATTACTCAGGATTGTTTAAAGCAAATGGGCTTTTCATATTACTTAATAATACATACCGTAACTTTAAGGTTATTGATTGCGTTAAAAAAGTTATAGGAGCATGCAGTTACTATATTATACGGAGCTGAGAAGCTTTTTGAACTCGTCTTCAAAAAGTGAGACTAAATGTGATACTCGTAATGTGTTACAAATTACAAAATCTCATGGGCTTTTTGTTATTACTTTATTTCAACTTTAGTTAATATGCCAAATACCAAAAGGTTATGGTTATTGAAGGCGTTAAGGAAGAAAAGTGAGACAAAATGTGTTACAAATTATAAAATATGTTGCTGAAATTGAAACTGGGTACGATTAAAGTCATATACATTCTGTTAAAATACCGGGAACCATCAATCTTATTAGTCATCATCATAATCTTCGTAAAAACAAAATGTAACTAACATAACACTGACTGTTATTGGAGATTTAGCAGGCAACCTGTTATTTTAAACGTTAAATGAGTAAGTTCATATTATTATGGAAAATATTTTTTCTAGCTGAAAATTGTTTTGAATTCCTGTCTAATATAATCAATAATTGGAGCAGCTTTATTTACTATTGAAATTGTTCATAACTCTAAGAAACGAAGCTGAGTTGGCGATTATATATTTGAGCACATCTATATATTAAATCTTGATTTAGATTTACAATGTCTACAAAAACTACTTATCTATCTACATTGCTGAGAACTCTTTCAAATAGCTGTTAACTAAAATAAATCATTATATTCTGCGAATCTGATCCTTAATTATAGTACAAAACACAATTTGTACAAATAGTACAATTTATCTGAAAAGTATGCGGACATATCACGTTCCAACGACAAACGGATCTTCACTCTGGAACAAACCCGACTTCCAGTTGGCCAAGAATTGGCAACTTAGTCGACATACATATGTACCATTTGAAAGTTTTTCCCCCAGGGAAATTCTTTTAAATATAGCAGAGCTATTGCAACAACAATAATCAACCTAAAGGAGTAATATAATTGAAAAATCTTTTTAATATACTTACATATACGAGAAAAGGTGTTTAAGCTGAATATCTCATCATTAAATTCACACTTTCTTGCATAGACTATTTGTTGATATTAAACAGTAAAAGATCAAACAAATTAAACGTGTATAGTTTTAGAATTAAACAGTTATTCACAAAAAGAAGTGTTTCAAAAAAGTGCCAGTTAAAGTGATAATTTAATTTATTAAAAAAAAAAGAAAATAAAATAAAAAAAAAATAATAAAAAAAAAATAGAAAAAATCTGTTACCAATCACATACATATATAACTCAACCTTCTCTCTCTCTCTACTCTGTTATTATTTATATGGAATTTCCAGAAAAATCATCAACAAACAACAACTCTACCACCAATTCAAAAACAACCAGCGGTAAATCGTCATCATCATCGAATACATCTCGCAACCTATGGGTTTCTGGGTTGTCTTCTTTGACAAGAGCTAGTGATTTAAAAACTATATTCTCAAAATATGGTAAAGTTATTGGTGCTAAGGTGGTGACAAATACACGTACACCCGGTACACGCTGTTATGGCTATGTGACGATGTCGTCTTCAAATGATGCCAGTCGTTGTATCGATCATTTACATCGGACAGAATTGCATGGACGTATTATATCTGTGGAACGTACTAAAAATGAAATTGGCAGCAGTTCAGCAAATTCTAAAGATGGCGGCAAAACGTTTATTTCATCACGTTCAGAGTCCAAAAAGAAAGATGATGATAAAAAGTCATTAAACAAAGATGGTGGTAAATCATCTCAAGATGATGGTAAACGAAAAAGTGAGTCGGGTAAGAATGATGAAAGTGGTGTTAAAAAAGAAGACAGGGATAAACATTCACTTCCCAAAGATGATAAAGATAAAAAAGATGATACCAAAAGTGTCAGTCGCAGCGAGAAAGCCCGTTCAGAAGCTTCATCAATAAGACGTAATCATAACAATAGCCATCATCATGGTCGGCGTGATCAGCGACAACGTGAACGAGAGCGTATGCGTCAACGAGAAATACTATCGTACAAGAAAATACGTGAGGAACGAGAACGTCAGCGCATGCGCGAGCGTGAACGCGAATTGCGCGAAGAAGAAAGGCGGCGTAGAGAAATTAGAGAACGTCAGCGCCAGGAAGAAGCTCGTTTGGCCGAGGAGCGTAGAAAATTGGCTTTAGAACGAGAGCGATTAGAACGTGAAAAAGCTGAATTACTGCGTTTGGAACGCGAGCGCCAGAAGTTGGAACGCGAGAAGCTCGAATTGGAGCGATTAGAAATAAAACGTCAACAAATGAAGTATGCTATGTTGTTTAAACAAATCTTAACCAAAATACAATTACACGCGTAAAGTGCACAACACAACATTTTTTCCAAGAAGTAGTATCCTAAATTTAAGAAATTCATATATTTTTTGAAAATCAATCATTACGAAAACCTAATTTCAATAACCTTGTGTTATTTACAAATCTCCGCTGCAGTAACTGCTTTTTTTGTTAAGAGATAGATATCAATCGATTTTAAATATTTCATTCCAAAATTTCCCATAATTGTGCTCGTTTACTCCAAATGCGAGTTTAATAAGTATGCTTTTAATGCGTGTGTTTTATCGTATTGCCCCGTTTGGAAAAATTATGAGAAATGGTTCCAAAAATTTAGTTTTGGGGTTCAAGATGTATTTCAAACCTTTAAAATCGTATACTAACATGGGTTTCTTTTTTCTTCTACATTTTCTATTTGTGTATCCTGTGTGTTTTCCTGTGCCCAATTGTGGAACTTAAAGAATTATGGAGACTCGTGATGATCCTATTAAACGTTTGGCTAAACGCAGCGGAGAGGAACGCTATGCAGATGATCGTAAGCGTTCTTCGGGAACAGACCGCTATGATGCTCCTCCCCCACCAAGGTTTGATACTGCTTTAGCTTCAGCCAGAAGGTATTTACTTAAGTTAATTAAATGAAATTAAAAAATAATAATTGTAATTATGTTTTGTAGCGTCCATAAACGTGATGATTACGTTAGTTCATCGTCCAACAAGCGTATAGACGATTATTCATCGTCCTCCTCGAAGAGAATAGATTATGGTGGTAGTGGTACTGGTACTAAACGTTCAGCTATTGACGATTACACTACAGTACCTACAAAACGTAGTACAGATGATTATTCTAAACGTTCTACAGATTATATCACATCATCATCTTCTAAACGCAGTCTAGATGACTACTCTTCCGGAGGTAAAATAACTCGCGATGACTACAAAAGAGAAGTCGACATGCGTCATATGGCATCAGTTGTTAGCGGTGTTACCGGAGGCAGTTCATATCATTCTAGTTCATCACTGCATAAGAGCAGTGGAGGCAGTGGACGTTATGATGACCGTAATACATCTCACAGCTTCAGACGTATGGACGATATGAGGTTAGTTACTTAATTGTTTAATACCTTTATTTATTTTAATATTGGTTAATTTTAATTTGTAGCACCGGTAAGCGTTATGACAGTTCATCAGGTTACGGAGGAAGTTCGAGTGGAAATACGGTTTGGACTTCATCGTCTCATATGGGTAGCAGTGGATCTTCTATGAAGTATTCTAGTAATGGTATGTCATCGGTTATTCACAATTCTAGTTCTGGCTGGCCTAAATCGAATCCTACCGACGATAATGGTTGGCGCAGCATGACTTCAACACAAGATCGCTATGATCGCACCTACAATGAACGTTCAAGTGGTGGTTATGCTAGTGCCAGCAGTGGCGGTGGTATGTACAATAGTGGTAGTCGCCCAGGACCAGATCGATATGGTGGAAATATGTCATCTCGTTATTAAATAAAAGACAATGTTAACAACGAAGTCTACTTCTTGATCTATGAACCATTTCATAAACGTTGAAAACGTGTTTTTAATTTTAGTACCCCTTAATATAAATTTTTTATTGTGTTTTTAATTCTAATTCCATTTAATTCGGAATAGTTATTTTTATATATTATTACAATTCCGATTAATTCAGTTTTTAGTGAACTTCTTGATTGCATAATAATTTGGAATTATAGAAAATAATAAGGCATATATTATCGTCATTTATTATAAAGATTTCGTATCAGTAATAATTTTTAAAACCACTACGTCATCCAATTATAATGCACATTACATTTGTATTATGACTAGATTTTTGGTGATACTGAAACATCTGCATATTAGAAACTAAATAAATGTAATTAATTATAGAAAAATTCATAAACTCCTTTTGTATCCATGGGGCTTGATTGTTCAAAGACAACAATCTATGTTATGAGAGGCAAATTGGTTTTATTATTTATATATAATTGAAATCTCTTAGAAACCTTACAAGAATTTAACTAGTAAGTATGAGTTATTGTGTAATAATTTATGAATATAAATTTACAAATCTTCTATAGATGCAATCAGTGGTGTTGTAGTGTCCACCAATACCAAAACACTATGTGGTAAAGGAAATATATCATTCACAATTACATAGAAACCCTTATCCAATTGTTCGGGAGAGGAATAGAGACTGAAAATATGAAATCAAATTTATTTACAAGTTGCAACTCGTTACAGGTATGTTCTAATTCTTACCCTAGTATGTCTTGTGGCTCCAGTACTAACTCTGATTTATATACAGACGCTAAAAAATTTGTAAATGCAGCGGTATTGTTGCCTAATTCTAAATCCATTTGATGATTTTGTACCTAAAAATATTAATAAATATTTGTGTTGTTCTATCAGAGTGCACTAAAAAAATTGACAAACATACTTCGGTTTCTTGGATATCTGTTGAACTGCCTTCACTCATTTCCGGTATGCCATTGCGTGTACCCCAAAATGTTATCACATTATTATCAGAACTTACAATACAACACTGATCATTGCACCTACATTTCTATAATGCAAGTTGAAGTTTTATTGTCACAACTTTGAAAAATATGCATTTAGATTAACTACTTACAACAATATATCTGTCTTTTATGGACTCGATTAATGATATTGACTCTACAACATTATTACAATGTCCCACACCACGCTGCCCGGCCGCATTAGAACCCATTGTAAAAACATAACCCCCTTCAACCAAATATATTGATTGCGTACAAGAAAAACTAGCATCCAGAATGGGATATGGTAATACTAACTTTTTCTACGAATTGTAGACATACATTTAAGAAAATCGATTTGTTTTTTTCTTTTTAAATAATTACATACCAATGCCATTATCTTCGATGGTTTTTCAAAACCCAACTTGTTATATTCATTGCTACCGCAAACATGCATTTCACCATTTTCAAATAGTACAGCTGATGTATCAGGGCCAGAAAAAATATTTTTGACTTTGGATTTAATGTGAGAAATTAAAATTTTTTGTGGTGTTTTCCTAAAAAATATTTATGAGAAAAGAATAAAAATATATTGTATATATTTTACATAAGATATTTAATACAATACTTACTGCTGTGTTTGCAAACTTCCCAAACCCAAAGCGCCTTGGACATTTGTGCCCCAAGTATAGATGTTGCCTTCCACGCTTAAAGCTAAAACGTGTGTTGACCCAGCCTTGATTTCTTTAATGTTTATATTTTCTAATTTTTCTATGACTTTTGGACTGTGATATGTTCTGTCATCGTCGTGACCCAAAGCATATTTGCTATTATCTCCACAACTTAGTAAAGTACCAGTTTGCGTTAACAGTATGGTAAAGCCTTCACCGGCGCATGCGCTAATAACAGGAGAGGTATTAATTTTTTTTTTCAACAGAAGATGGATATTAGTTCCATTCTATACCTTATTATATGATAATTGCGTATGCTTTCCATACGGCTTGGATAATGTTTCCAGGCTTCTAAAGAACTTAAACCTAACTGGCCATGAGTGCCTTCACCCCAGGTGTAAACAGAGCCATCTAATCAAATTATTTTAAACGGTATATAAAAATAATATACTTATAATATAATGCAGAATATTCATTGTATTACAAGTTAGTACTTTCAGTACCTACTGCACTTCTTTTAGGTGATATTGCGTAATAATTTCCAAAAATAAAAAAAGCAATGCATTTTTTGGATTTGGGTTACGTAATGATAAATCGGAAATCCTCAAGTTAGCGATTTTTTTATTCTAGTGTTTCTAGAGAAACATGTTTAACATAAAAATTTAAACTCTCATAAATTACAAATTCCATTTATTATAGAATAGTGATTTTCAATGCTTTAAAATGGTTATTTAGTCAGTTTTAAGACCATATAGTAATTGTACTGCCCTGGTACAGCTTGAGTACTTGTATCTGTTATGAATAGCTATTTTTTTTCAGGTTTATACTAATACAAATAGCAGATGAATAGAGTATTTGAAAGAGAAATCCGAATTTATATAAAAATCGAATTTCATTAGGAAATGTAGGTCGATTATGCAGAATATGGGTTTCCAAAATCGTTTAAAGTAGAATAGCATACATATAAGTTTACTAAGCAAATGTGATTTAATGCCCGACATCTGATATTAATGTTTTATTATCCTTTAGTCGAATAATTGCTGTGGGAATTGTTGAATGTTAAAAGGAAGGTGTGAGTGTTTTTCACATCAAAAATAGTTTGACTGTCGTATCTGATATGGATGAGATCACTATTAAGACTCGACACAAGTGTATGAAGAGTAAATTTGGGAATATTTTTTTTAATATTACAATGGATTCGATAACAAGTCTTAAATGAATTGATGCTTTCTATGGACCCGTTTTCTATTTAGACTTTATTTTTATTATTTTCTTTTCCCTTATTTTCATTGTTACTTCATTGCTTTACGTCAGTTTAATTAATAAAGTGTTTTCCCGTAAAGCAGGCAATTGGTCTACCATCTACCGTCAGTAAAATCACTTTTAAATTATAATAATATGTGGAATAGCATCATCAAAGTAGTAAATTTGTATAAAATATTGTCTGTAATACATTAACTTCTGTAAAAATAAATTTCAATTCTTACCGCTATTTACCACCACAAAATGTGTTTCACTTGTGGCTACGCATAAAATACAAGCTTTTGGTGGCAGTTGAATGGGATTCATACTGAAGGTATTGCCAAAAGATTTTAGTTGATACAATACAGATCTACAATGATAACTTATATTGAAAAATAGAAAAAAAAGAATTAGAATTTTTAAGACCTTATTTCTATTGTTTCATCAGGCTGAGCTGTTTCAGCCTTCATTATTTCTTTAGTTTCGGTCTGAGCTGTGGCCAAATCAACCACAGTTGAACGACGTGAACTATTTGATGCAATTTGCTCTTCGTGTAGAGATATTACTTTTGAGCTGCTTGTTGAATTTATCGTTGAACTCATGTCGTCTTCATAAGAATATCTAGCAAGAAACACATTATTATTCAAATGGTCTTTTTCTTTTCTTGCTTCAATTTAAAATTTAAATACCCTTTATTTTTGCCGAGGTTACGAAATATTAAAGGTATCCAATATTCTAAAATTTCACACGCTTTTGGACGGCGTGATGGGTCCACCTGTTTTTTTTATTGTAAATATTTTTCAATATGTTTAGAATTTTAAAGATAGCAATTAATATACCTGCAATAAGTTACTAAGTAAACTTTTTAGTCCTGATGAATATCCTTTGGGCAAAGGCGTATAAGAACCCTGTAATTAAATAAAACTATATGCCGTAAATGTTCTAATTTAAAAATAGGAATTTAAAATCGAATCTTTTTTATTTTGGTTTTATAGGGTCTTCTTTAAGCACTTTCTATCCTAAAATTAATATAATAGAAAGTCTGAGTGAGGTCTAATCAAATTTTTTTTATTCTTTTGAAAGACGCATCAAAAGCGATGAATTTTTTGTGACTCTGACGAACAAATCAAACTGAATTTGACCCAAGGCTTGTGTTATGTTGTCTTAAAGGGACTTTTCTTTAAAAAATCTAACGGGTCAGATTGTACTATCTGTCAAGTAGATAGTTCACATCAGCACCTCGTGAAATAATCGTGGCCATGCTCGTGCAGCATAATAAATGTGTCATGCTTTGTTGAACATGATGTCTAGATCTTCCAAAAGATGATTTTTCAATGACAATTAGGGTCACTTGTCGACTGCTCCAGATCCTATTCAGTGAGCACACATCGTTGTATATGGTCTGCTATGTTGATTATTCGAAACAGACTGAATAAACGATTACTAACTTGCAATATATATTATGCATATATTCTATTTATTTCCGTTCTTCCAAAGTGACCATAACAAGCAAATGCTATTCAGATTTATTATAAGCTAACAACGCATGCTTTTTGGTGAAATAGAATTGGAAAAATGTTTTCAATGTTTTTGTTATTGATATTTTGTGTTAATTTCGTATTTACTTACGCTCATTATTTTACCCACAAGTTCGGAAAGATTTGTTGCTGCAAAAGTTTTACGTAAACAACACATTTCGCCTAATATACAGCCTAAAGCCCATATATCGCTTTTATGGTCATATTCCTTACCCTCACACTAAAAAGTTATTGATATTAAATATTTTTAACTCAGCTATGACATAAAAAAATGTATTACTTACCATTTCGGGACTGAAATAATATGGTGTACCCAAAACCGTCTGAGCATGTATTTTTGTATTCATTATTTTCGATATACCAAAATCGCCAATTTTAACAATGCCTCGTTTATTTAAAAATACATTTGCTGTTTTTAAATCCCTATGGAGTAAAATATTTTTCATAATTTATAGTAGTTTGTATTATTATTGTCGAATCGAAGTCAAACTTCGAAATTTTTGTAATAAAAATGTGTATTCAGTAATGATCAGTATTTTGAATGAAAGTGGGATTTTATTTCTATATACCAGATGTTATTAATGAAAAACAAAGTATTGCAAATCACCGTGGGTTCTGGCTTTATAATTGGTTGTAATAATGGCCTGCTAATAAAAATAATGGCTCAACTTCAAGAAAAATAAAAATTGCTATTTTTTAATAAGCAAATCATAAAATTTCAGGCGATGTTACCTACTACGATGAATAGCACATTAATTTTTGAAGTCATTATTGAGTTTTTTTATAATATTCAGTTACTTAACACAGGTGGTAAGAAAAAATGTACAATCACACTTTAGACCAAACACTTTTGGTGACTTATCGCCACTTGAGTATAAAAATTCAAGTCTACTTCGGCTTTCCAACAAGTAATTAATTAATTTGGACTTTTAATTACGTATAGAAAGCAGAAGATTGATACAATAAAAATAATCATTACGTTATACTCTTATATAACTGGCTATCATATTAATCTAGAATAAGATTTAGAGGACATGTCGTCCGAACTTTGAAGCCACGAAATACTTCCTTTGCTATTAAGCTTTGCAAATAGATAACATCTATAATTTTAATGTGATACGTGGTAAATTCCACCTCGTGTGAATTAACTGTATTACATACAGTGGACAGCAAAAGTTTTAGTATTTTTTGACAACAAAGTCCCCACAGGCTTAATACTCTTGCACAAAGTTCTGATATGATTTGAAGAGAGTATATAGGAGTTCATTTGGAAGAACGCTTACGTAATCGCTAAACCTCAAACAAAAGTCTACCGAAAAACTTGCTCATCTAAATTTTGAGTTCTGGGCTAAGTCTAAAACTGATCAAAGTACCTACGGGGGCCCTCGTTTAATACGTAATACCCTAGACATGTCATCTAAGAATCATTCACCAAATATTTTACAGCCGCAAAGCAAGTTATGAACAGTTTTCTTCTCTTCACCAGCATTATAGCTATAACAGTACTTATCAAACTGTAGTTCAGTCCGTCCGATATGATCTTCAATCCACCAGCAGCCATTATGTATATTCACCTGTCTGTATACGTCCTCTCTACTGTGATCTAGAGCTCCCGATTTATTTTACTGATTACTTTAGAATTTTAACAATTAAATTAGAAATGAGGAACTGGCGAACTAAAGCCACAAAAGGTTTTCATTTAAAACCATATCGATCCTACCTTAAAGAATATCGAAAACTGACTTCTCGATCAGAACCAGATATTTATCTAAAACCGTTTAAAAAAATGAAATAGTGAAAACCAGTCATTTGATCAAAGTTTGATAAAATTTTTCTGTGTTTGTGTTGTTTTTTTAGCCTGTACTGTAAAAAACAGGTAACGGGAATAGACTAGTTTTATTCGATAGCTCCTCAATATAGAATTTCGAAAATATGAAATTTATTCTTTTTTTATTTAATGGGATTCCCACCTGCATTTATTAATTCTGCTTCTTATTAAATATTTTAAGCAAAAATAACTCTTAAACAGGACAAATATGATCGAGCCTAATTTTCCGTATTTTTTCTTACTTGTTTAAATCTTTTACTCAAACTTTCACCCACTGCTAGGATAAAATATTATAATTCTTCATATCTATGCATAAGCCTCAAATTACACTTACATCTTTACTTACCTATGGAGGATATTTTCAGAATGCATATAGTTAATAGCACTTGATATCTGTTCAAATACAGCTATAATATAACGTTCTGGAAAGTAGTCTCTCATTTTACGTTCTCCTATAATCTGAGCTAAAGTGCCACCATCAGCATACTCCATTTCAATTAACAGAGTGTTATCTTTGATAAAACTGCCCAAGTAGCTAAAAATATTTATGAAATAATTTTTTTTACTTTTCGTGAAATTTCTGCACATATTTTCTTTGTTACCTGATTATATTTGGGTGATGAAGTTTTGAAAATACTTCGACTTCGTTCATGGCTAAATCTCTTTCCGATGGTGTTAAGTCATTTAGATTAATTTGCTTAAACACAACATATTGATTATCACTTTTACGTCGATACAAGACCGCTATACCGAATGAACCCTGACCAACTACTTTCAATTTATCATAGTTATTTAACTCTGTGCCGGCGGCTTCCGTTGATTTGCGTGTGCTGAGGCCATTATTATCGGAACCAGTTTTGCTTACTATGACCACATCAGACTCTGTAGAGTCTATAGTCTCTTCATGATTTTCTATTAAATTACTGGCTGTATTGGATATGGAGAATACAGTGGTGGGCTTAAGATAACCATTAAATGTGGCGCGTTTTTTATTATTTTTTGTTGCCATTATAATCGATGAAGAAGTACTAGAAGTAGATGAATCCGATACTCGCCCATTGAATATGGGTAAAGATGAAGCTTTTGCTTTTATTTTTTGCATTTTATTAACACACTTTATTTTTTTTTTTTATAAATTAATTAATTTTGATTGATAATTTTGTACTTTGCTCTTATTTGCTTATAGAAAAAATTCGACCACCTTGAAGTTGTGGTCATTTTAATTTCATTTTCGTTACCTAGCAATAATGCAACTAGTGATTATAAACAATTTTTTATAAGCATTCCACCTTAATTTCTGTAAGAATGAACATGAATTTGTGTGATTTAAAATTGCAGTAGAAGTTCATTGACCTTTTTTACACTTAAAGAAATTTGATCACAAAAACGTAGAAGAAAAATAATGGACTAGATGATTTTTTTTTTTTTTGAAAAATTAAGTCTTATAATCTGTCGTTACACATCGTATGTATACGGTTATTTCTTACTGAGGCTAACAAGAGACTAATGGTCATATTATAGGAACTGAGTGAATCAGATCTGTGATCGGATGGTTGTTTTCGATAAATCATTATATATACGTGTGCCCTTTTGAGATGAGAGGATTGTGCATTCTTATCGTCGGCAACAATACAATCTTACCTTGGTTTTCTTGGTGAAAACATGTTGCATATATAATATCATATGTGCAACGTTGTATGTCGTTTCTTGTCAGAGTTATTACATATCACTATAAATTAGACTCACGCTTAGGTTTACTGCGAAATAATATTTATGGAAGATGTGAAAAAATCAGAATCAAAGAGATGTTAACTACTACCGAACTGAATTCCAGAATGGTTATATTTATTACAGTAGACGCCTACAATGTTTGCAGCATGACAATTGTCCAGGCTGCCGACAACGCCTCAATGAAAATGCCTTTGTTTATCAAATGAAGAATATTTTGGGTAACGATGAACAGCAAATTTTTGATAGTAAAACAGTAAGAATAAATGTTTAATTTAAAAAATCAACACTTTTTCAATGACTTTATTTTCTCTTTGAGGTGATAATAATGAAATGAGAATTTAAAAAAAATGATACAAATGAATTTACAATTTATGGTTTACAATTTAGCTGCATATAAATTTCAGGAATAAGTAAATTTCAATTTGCTTTTGGTTTAATGCAATTTTATATAAGATTACCAATTAAGCTGATTATAGTTCAATTTCGTATAGATTTCAATCATGGCAGTCAATGGTGAGGATGCCCTGCCCTGCTTTAGATCGATTTTGCCTTGGCTATAATTTGAAAAACTTCTAATTTTTCTCTTCGAATCATATGTTTAAAAAAGTTATTTATCGAATTTTAGTAGTCAAAGGTGGTGAATACGTCAAAAGATACATACATATATGCATGTTCTTAGAAAGTTTCTGTTTGTCCATATTTCAAAACTTTCTAGTTTGTTCAAGTAAAATGATTCCATTAAGTAAATTAGTAACGGTTTAATACTATTCGAAGACGAATGATCATGCTAATTTCACGATCATAACTTTCTGTATATTAGAAATGAGGTTCTGGTCACCCAATCAAATCAAATTGATCAAATCAAATAAATGATTAAACAAAACTGATAAACCATAACAAAATGAAACAAGGCATATTTGTTTGTAATTACATATTGTATTTTATTGAAATGTTTTACAATTATTTCGTAATTTTTTTTATATATATTTTTTTTAGAAAATTATCTATGAGACTCATTTGTCATATATAGAGTTAATAAAAATCTCACTTATATGTATATATTTAAGATTATATAGATTTTATTTTATACCGCTTTAGTATTTTAATACTACATTTATATTTTGCATGTATAAATAAATAATTTGTGTTTGTGATAAAATGTTAATTGACAATAAAATAATATGTCAAGAAATATTGATATTTACATACATATATGAATTGTATAAATTAGAACGATTTGTAAAAAAACTGGCAAAATAAATAAATGCATAGCCGGAATTGAAACAAAATAGTTATGTTTATTAGATTCTATTTTAGCACTTAAAGAAATAAAATTGATTACTATTATTCGATGGGTTCTTTTGTTAGCATTTTTTATTTTAGATTAACTAAAAGTTTTTTAGGAAATCTATTTAATTCAAAATTCCAATTAATTTTGAAGGATAATAGTATATAAGAGTTCTTATAGCAAAAATAGGCTTTCAAATACTTAAAATTGAAATTATTGTTACCATTTTTTTGGTTTTGAGAATATTAGTTGTTATGGATGTATTTATTATTCTATGTTTTGAAGCTCTATGGTAAATTTAGCTTTAAGAAAATATTTTTTGTTTTTTTTTATTCTTAATCTTATATCTACAAAATTTGTATGCAGTGCTGTGCAAAATTCTGAGCGTTTTATTATTTAATATATTTTGAGTTGTTTAATACTTTAAAATTAATAATTATAATATTTTGCATATTGGCTCAAATACTTTAAAGCAAAAAAAAAAAAAATAAATAAATAAATAAAACAAGCAGAAAGAAATTTTCCGTTTGTTCTATAAATTAAAATAAAAAAACTTTAACTTTAAAAGAAATTACACGACGTTTTTGAGCGGTTTTAACACGTTTCTTACTTTCTGAAAAATTGCTCTTCGTGTGGTAATAAAAAATGCAAGCTTTTATTTTAAATATTTTTCAGTTTTAATTCCCATATTCGAACTATACGGTTGAGCTCTACATTTTGTGAAATTATCGTGCAAATGCTTTATAAAATCGGAATTAGGTAGTTCCGTTATTAAAATTTTTAGCTATAAATTTTTGTAACATACGTTTTTAAATTCGAAACTAATTTTCTAATAATTTAATCCCTAAAAATAAGTAAAGGACAAACATATTTAAATCAATACGCAATATAATTCTCTATAACTTTTGGGATGGTTTTTTTTTTGAAGTTTTAATTTAAAAATCTAATAAAAAAAAGCAGAAAGAATAAATTTATTATTACGACAAAAAATGCAATATCTGTATTATGGAAACCAAAAAAATTTGTTTTCTTTTTTACTAATTTTCAAACACGTTTTAACTCATGTAACATAATTAAACCTGCTGAGATAATATTTTGGACAGTGTTTTTGCATCTACATTGTTTAAACTTATTTTAAAGTATTAATCTCTAAATTTAATATAAATTTAACAGGAACAGCGATTTGCTTCTGATAAACTGGCAAGACTAAATGTGCCCAAACCATTGGAGCCAGGTGATTTTTTCTCTTGGGGTTTATCATCATTATCAAAATTTTCACCCTAAAACAAAAGCATAAAACAAAAATGTTTATCTCAAACATTTGTATTCAAAATTAGCTAAAGTACCCTTCTCTCTCTTTGTTCTCGTATTTTACGAGCCAGCGCTAGAAAAGCATCTTCTATATTGATGTTATTTTTACAAGAAACCTCAAAGAAAGGCATATCAAAATTTTCCGCAATCTATAAAAGATATTATAATTTTATGGGTTTTATAAGACTTATTTGATTTTGTATACCTTTTCTCCTTTTTCTTTATCCACCATTCTTTGTGTAGCCGAGCATTCACATTTATTACCAGCCAAGACTTTAACTACATCCGGAGAAGCATTCTAAAGTTAAAAATAGAAGAAAATGTTTTAAACACTTCGTTACTGTTTAAAATGAATAATACAATCTCACTTCTTGTATATTTCTTAACCAATACGATAAATTATTGTAGCTTTCTAAATTGGTAACATCGTACATCAGTAATATGCCCATTGCACCTCTATAATAAGCTGTCGTTAAAGTTCGAAATCTCTCTTGTCCGGCAGTATCCCAAATTTGAAGTTTTATAGGCACACCATCCAAGTTGATCAATTTCTGCTTAAAATCAATACCTTTTAAAGGAAAATAAAAGATTATAATGCTAACATTTCAATATAAAGAAAATAAAGTATGAATCAATATGCATATCGCTGTCTTATGCTCTGCGAAAAAAATATTTTTAAGACTTATCCTTAAGAATCAGAAAAGAAACAATATTCATCAATTAAAGCTCATTGCTTGAGGCGAAAGGATTAAAAAGACAATCTTTCAATGGAGTTGTGCGAATAGGGTCGAGTTTTATTACTGTCAGACTCAATATTGCTTGACATACATATATTACATGAAACTGTGGTTGCTATAAATATTTAGAAACCAGGAACTGATAATGTTCTGGTTTATTTTTCAAGTATCGTAAGAAATATTTAAGTTTGGTTTCTTAGAAATACTTTACTTTGTCTGATCCCCTTACCATTTGCACCGGTCGCGAAAAGGAGAGGGCAAGTGTGCTTATTAAAGACAATATACCATTATTGAAGTCACCGTAGTCTAGTAGATAGCGTGTTGGTTTGTTAGACGTGGGGGCCGGTTCAAATCTCAGGTCAGACATCTCCAACAAATTGAAATATTAAAAAGTAACTTTTTGTCATCAATAAAATTTATTAGACAATCTGCTATATACCGTATATACTATATACCGGACCGTATTTGTATGTTTATAACTTCTACTATTGTCGATTTGGAACTAATACACTGAAAAAAATTCCAATTTGATGGTATTTACAATTGGAGAAATGTTACGTTACTAGTTTGGTTTGACATCATTGTATTACATATGTATATTTGTATGTACGATTATGTATGTATTTTGTCCAAATGTTTACTGTAAATTATTTGAACAGTTGTGGGAAATCTAGTTATGTTATGATTGGTTTATGTTGTATAGTATGTAGTAATATACATTTTGTAATTAATTTTATAAGGTGCATTTGGTACATTAGTAGATAAATCAGAACATTTCGTTAGTCAAAATGAACTATCTACATATGTATGTATGTCTATACATTTGTGCGTATTAATTAATTCTGTTTCAATTTATAGTTATCACATACTTACATACACACACTAAACACAGAAAAAATATAATTAATTAATTAACGTCAATAACTCTCAATTGCAATTAACATCAAAAAAATATAGTTTACTTTTGTAAAATTGTACATAAGGAGAAATCATAAATAAGAGAATAACTTACCAATGGTAGAGATGTATGTGTCATAATACTTTTCATCACAATATCTGTGAACGATACAAGTTTTACCGACATTAGAGTCACCTAAAACCAATACCTTATAGGTGGCTACAAAATCCAGTGCCATTTTGTACTTTTAGTTATAGTTTTATAAAGGACAACGTCACAACAAACTTAAACAAAATTTGCGAAAAAATGTAACTTGTTTATTAGTTGTATATTTGTAACTGTTTAACTTTAAGAAATACTTTTATTTTCTTTTTCAAAAACAAGTTCAAACAATTTTATAGAATATTTAAGAAGACATTAAGTTTAAGATATTAAATACAATATTCTTCCTTCTTTATCTGTATTTTTTTTTATAATATATTTTACTTAATAAATATTTATTTTTCCCAACTTTTTTCGGCACTTTCTTTTAGCTAAAGTATGATTCAACTCTGATTTTTTTCTGCTCTAATCGTTGTTTGTCGTTGTTCTCGTTGAAAAATCAATATCCTTTTTGTTTAGCTGGAAGGGAGGTTTTGAACAGATGTTATTGTCTTGACTTTTACTTCATTCCATTTTAATTTTTTTTATTTCTGTCTATTATTTTGTTTGTTTTTTTTTGGGTTTGTTTATGTCTTATTTTCTCAATTTTACTACCTGTAGAGAGTAATAACGGTACACATATGATGTTAGGATTATTTGGGAAGTTTACTTTAACCCATACTTTTTTGAAACGTATTTTGTATTTTTAAAAAAGCTAAGTTTCTAAAAATTAAACCACGTTAGTGACTATAGACAACGAACTAGTTTCAACTTACACTAGCGCATACCAAGTACAAACAATGCACTTTAAATTAAATAGCATCCACTTTCATTTTCACTCTTTAAAAATATGCATCAAAGAAATAAAGAATTCCATTTCTAATTCTTAGAGTTAAGAAGCTTTGTCGTAATCGTGTCTAAAAGATTGTAATAGCCAATTATTACTGTTGATAGATTAAATAAAATTTTCCCTTTTCTTGAAATCAAAGTACACTTATACAAATTTTAGGTCTATAAATCTTAACACAAAATCGTCACAGTATTGAGTCCTTTCAGATCCTAGGATCAAATATAAAATGATTTTAATTACGATTTGACACGTAAAATTTACAAATAATGTATATTATCAGAAAATATATTACAAGACATTTGCTATAAAGTAGATAAATATTTCTAATTGCGTTTGTTCTTTTATATTATAACAAATTTTTAAATTATATTTTAAATTAAGAGTTTGTATACCTTTTTCGTTTCTTAAAGGAATATAAGGCTACAACAAGTCCTACTTCTCTTTTCAAGTTTCAATAACCAAGCCTTTCAGCTAAGTAGGCAATTGGTGTATAATAGCTGGACCCAGGATGATAGGTCCAGGCTAATTTGTCGTTGACATTACACGGCGTCCCCTGTAGACAATCTGAATACCAATGCAGATTTTAACATAGGTCAGTTTTATAACTGTTGCTTATTCTCTCAATTTTTATAGCTGCAGTCTAATAGGCAGAGTGTGGGGTTTCTAAAAATGAGTTCATGAGTTCAAACCACAGGTCTGACATCTTGAAAAAAATTTAAAAATATTACATTCCCACCGCAGTCTTCTGAGACTAAATAATTGTCTTGAAGAAGATAATAAAAACTGTTCCTTAGAGTCGAAGTTAGACTGTAGGACTCGCCACACATGGATAAAATTAACACACACAACATGTGAATAAAGAATTGTGATGGCCAACAAAGTTAAGTAATTTTTTTATTGAGATACGATTAAAAATGCGAATGCATTACAAAAATGACAACTAAATTTTACCGGTTAAAACTTAAGAATGAAATGTACTGCCAAGTCTCCAAAATTATTTCTTATTACAGTTCTAAATCCATTGAACATTTTTAACAAGCACATATGTTCTGTTATACTGTGTATACACAGTCGCAAATTATTTATCATGTGTGTATAGGTGTTTGTATATTTTCGTCTTTTTAGTAAATGACATTTTTTCGTGCAGACTTTAATTTTTAAACAAAAGTAAGAATATAGACAATTCATTGTGTTTTAATAATAATCCAATTTTGTGTTGTTGGTTATAAAAGTTATCTTCTCTGTAAATTACAGTGTATATTTTCTAATATTTTCACGCTGCCTGGATTCTTGTTATTTCCTTTTTATCATACTGTTTTTATTTTTGTCCTCCATGGAATACATTAAATTGGTATTATGGCCAATTACGATTATATAGCCGTCGCTCAAAGAGCCGAAGCAGAAGAAAATAGCTTGGAAAACAGCACACGACTCTGCTGCTGTGAGTATATTGACAATCATCAGCAAAGAAATCACTTATTAGCCTGCTGTTGCAATTGTCAGGATTTTGACTTGGCATTTACCAGTTTCATAACCTGTCAACGAGTGAACGCACAAAATCAGCAAAACATGTTATTAACCTTCCAAGATAGATTACGCATACCATGGCGAGGTGGTGCTAAACGTATTTCTATGGAAGCTGTCATACCGGGCGTAGTTGTTCCTTTAGTTATAGGGCTGTCTGCACTAAATGAAATAACGTCGTATATAATGTTGGGCACTACTATAGTATTTTTGATATATGCCCATCACTTTGTAAAACGCAATCATGTAAAAACAAAATTCTTTTTTATGTGGCTAATATGGTCGATGGTGTATCAGGTAATGGGTTTAGAATTTGCTTTACCCCTATTGGAGCTTTTGCCTGAGGAAAATTTCGTTTTGGTAGTAATGGCTTGTATAACCGTATATCTGATGTGGTTAACACGCAGATATTCTCTATCATGTCAAGACTTACCCTCAAGATCTACAGAAGATGATTTAGCTGATATTTCGGAAGCTACGGCAGCCGAAGAAGAAGAAGAGGCGGCTGCTCACACAGCTTTATTGATAGATAACGATTCACCTCGAAAATCATTACATAATCGTGGTTCACATCAACATCAGACAAATATGTGTCACAACTGTCGTAAATACGTATCAGCTCGCACCATCCATTGCCATGTTTGTAATGCCTGTATAATGATGCACAGCCACCACTCTTATTGGTTGGATTGCTGTATTGGTCAATACAATATACGATACTATACGGGCAGTATAATTATGGGTGTACTAACTTTAATATTTGGTGTCTATTTAACCCTCACGGCTATTTGCCACCCATTACTTATTGGTCGACTTTGGAATATCCCAATTTCTATACCAGACGATTGTAGTGAAGTATTTGTTGAATACACCATAGGCATATCTTATGTGTTATCTCTCTACGCCCTTATAATGATAGTTTATCTATTTTTTTCATTACTTTTTCAATTATTTAAATGCACTCGAGATCCCGTACATTTCATATTTGGCGACATGTCACAACCGTTTTCAAAAATTTATAAGAAACTAAGTACATAAATTTGTGAATTTAGTATTAGGCTAGACAACAAAGTTTTGCGCAAACTTCTTGCAACCTTTTTTTTAATATTTTTAATAAGCGGATTGGAACTTTGCTTGCGTTGTTGAAGATCATAATTGATATAATTGTTTACGGCATGTTTAAATTGCATTGAACGATTTACATATCCCAAAAGTTTATTGGAAAATAATTTTCATAATTAAAGTTTAATTTAAATATTTATGATTTATAGTTATAAATCCAATACCAAAAACAAAAACTAGTGTTTTGATTTTTCTTTGAGCAAATATTAAAGATAAATATTTTTTTATTATTCCAGTTGTGTGGATCTTAAATTCAAATAAAGGAAAGAAAAAAATATTAGAAAAAAAAATAGAGAATAGAAAACTTTAAAGCTAATAATTAAATTTTAATATTTTAACATTAACATTATTTGCTAGAAGTTTGTGTAAGATAATCTTTTGTCGAACGAAAAATTTTCGTAGCATTAAGTAGTACTTGTTTAGATTTAATTAGTAGTGTTTATGCTAAATCTTAATAATTTTGTTATGAAAAGTTAATGTATTATAGAAACTGTGAGACAGATAGAATTTTTTGTAATCATATTTGTTGATTCTGTTTTTAATCTCAAAAACTACATTGCTATAAATCTAGTCCTAACAATATGTTATGCTATTAACAAAAATATTACTACATAAAGCTCAACTTAGACTTGGTATTAAGAAGATATTAAAAACGGCTATAATTGTCAATTTTTGGATTTATGTTGAGAAAAATATAAAAGAGATTATCAACATTTAAAGTAAAAACAAAAAATTTAGGATACATACAAACTTTAGATGTAATCGCACAATATTAAAAGCGTCTTGTGTTTACTGTAATTAATTTGAAGCAGTTTTATAATAAATACTATATATATATCAATAATAAAATTTAATAATAAATTAAGTTGAGTTATGTTTAAATTACATATATAATGAAAACATTGTTTCTTTATTAGTATTGCCCTTTGTTTTGTCAAAAGATATAAGTTTAAAGTTTATTTTCTCTGTATTATAATTTATTTTTACAATACTATATTTAAATTTTAGCAAAGCTAAATTGAAGTATTCCTTAGTACTAGAGAATTAAGCTTAATCGAATTAAAATAATGTAACCATTGAGTAAATGAATAAACCTATAAGAAATAAAGATTTCAAATAATTAAACAATATAAAATAGTAAATTTCTATTAATATTTCTAATATGATCACTTGCCTTCGGGTAAATATTCGACAATACTGTAAATTATAATTTACAAAGCATCATATCTATATTAAAGTGTTTGGTTTTATTCATAATGATGATCTATAATTAATAAAATTAATGTTAAATTTTTGATCTACAGATGTGAAAATATGCTAAAAATTGAAACCAGCACTTGAGCTAATGCTATTTAAATTAAGGGAATAATAACACATCAACAATTGTAGAGCGATTATTAAAAAATTGTTATCGTTAACTAAAAATTAAATAATGGAGAATTTTTTACCTTTTTTGCCTTAACACTCGGCAAAATTTGTTACGCGGAAAACCCAACATGGCGGCAAGAGCTCTTGACACTAACAATAATCACCCCATAATGAATGAAAATTAATGCGGAAAATCATTAACTTTTTACTAATGTGAAATCAGCCGAATTCGAAAAACCCATGGTTAAATGTTCTTAAACTTTATATTATTTATATACGGGCTGTACTACTAACTTTTATCAATATTTATTCATTTGAGCTTACAAATTGGAGTAATAAGGTTTAAAATTCCAAAGATTTACATCTCTGTTTTTCACTAAAAAATACCAGTACTTCCTAAACTTTAACAGAAAATCTAAAACAGCTGTTGGTCCACAAACAACAACAGAATTTATTTTGGAATCGAAAATGTCGCAAATTAGACGTGAGGTAATATTCTAAATGATTATTTATTTTACGAAATTATTAATGAAAAATTTTTATTAGGTAATCAAGGCCTTTAAGAAATTACATCGTACAAGACAGCTGATTTTCGCAGGGGATGAACTAGCTTTAAAAGCTGGGCGAGGGGAAATAAATGATCGATTCAAGCAAAATATGAATGAGACGAATGAGGAAAATATCAAAAAGGTATGGAAAGCTTTGGTTTTACAAAAAGGATTATTTTCTATATAATCAAAAATCAACTCCAGATGCTGCAGTTGGCTCTAGATGTCGATAAGGAGTTACGCACTAATGTCATACAAGCTAAACAAAAGGACGAAGGTGTATATGGTAAGCTATTGAAAATATACGCAGTATTATGGTTAATGTAAATAACAATTGTTTTTGATTAGAATTACGTATCACTCCTGAAACAACACGTCTTGATAACTTTCCGTTCAATCCTGACGCTATAATAAAGCCCCCAAGACGTAAAGGCAAGGCAGCAACCACAAAGGACGGTGAGACTGGCTGCTGCGGTTCTTTAGCCCCTGCTGGAAAATAATGACTATTTCTATTAAATAAATCAAATGTTATTTTAGTAATTAAATTTTTAAGTTAAATTAAACACTTCAATGGCAATAATTATTCTTTATTTTTTATGTTTTCTTGTTTTTTTAGACTTTGACTTAGATTTCTTTTGCTTAGATCTCTTAGATTTCTTCTTCTTGCTTTCCATCTCCGATGAACTATCCGTCTCACTAGACGAAGATGTTGAAGCACTCTCTGAAGATTCACTTTCAGAAGACTCTTCACTGCTGCTAGAATCGTGTTTTCTTTTCTTAGATTTCATTTTTTGTTTTTTATGTTTCTTAGAAGTTTTAGAAGCATTTTCCTTGTTGTACTCTGTGGATAAATTTGATCTTGTTTCCTTTTTATCTACAGATGTTTCATCGTGTCTTCGAGGTGTAGGCCTGTAACGGCTTCTCTCTGATTCACATCTGTCATTATACCTCCTATCAGAATGTCTATTATTCCGTTGCGTCACTGGAAAGTAACGTTCACTGTGTTTTCCTGCATGACTTTTATCGCCATCCCTCGAAGCCCTTTCACTTTTACTATATCGTTCCATTTCTCGCTGGCGAGACCTAGATCTAGACCTTTGCCTTTGCTTTTCTTGTTCTCGATGACGTTCCTCTCGAGCTGCACGTCGCTCCACCGATCTTAGCCTCTCTTTGCCTCGTGATCGAGAGCGAGATCTGCCTCGATAACGTTCCTCACGGTTCCTACGATCTCTTGTCGGTGAGAAGTTCCGATTCTTTTTGTAACTTCTTTGTGTCTCGGTGTTTTTTTCTCTTAAATTATTAAAGTCTAGACCTTTACTATCTCCTTCTATGCCGCGACCTTTGCCCCGCCACTTCACTTTTGATACAGACTGCGAAAAGTCAACATGAATACGTCGATCGTCAATTAAAACATTATCCATTTTAAAATAGGCCGCTTCACATGCTTTTTGATCCTCAAATTCCACAAATGCATATTGTAGAGAATCTCCAGTTTTACGATCCCTGATAACCTCACATCCTTTTACCTTTCCAAATCGACTGAAGATGATTTCCAAATCATCATCTGTTGTAACAGGATTAAGTTTGCAAACAAACAAAACATTTTCTGGAGGCGCCATTTCAGCATCAGGCAAATCTCCAACTATTTCTAATATAGTCGCTCTGGCTTTAGCTTCACGCTCGGCCAGCATTTCCTGAATTTCTTCCATACTCTTGCCTTCAGTATCGTCAATGTCTTCATCAGCAGCAATTCGACCATTCTTTAACCTCTCCGCACTCGGCGAGGGCGAACGACTAGGTTCTCGAAAACCCCTTGGATCAGGAAACGGATCTTCTAATATGACCGTATGTGTTATTCTGATATCTTGATAGGGGCGAAAATTTTCATCGACTATCGCTTCATTAAGTTGTCTCAACACCTCATGGCCCTCCACTACTTCACCAATAACGCAATGTTGGCCATCCAAAGAGGTAAGATTTTCACCGAGTGTAAAGAAAAACTGGCTTCCTACTAAATGCTTTCCAGCTCCTACTAAAGACAAAAGACCGGCAGTAGTATGATGTATTTTCGGTAAACATTCCGCTTCAAAGAATCTCTTATGGTGACCTTCAACGACACCCCATATCGAACTACCTCCATCACCAGCTCCGGTTGGATCACCTGTTTGGGCTATAAAACCCTGTTCAATTGTATGAAAAAGATTGTAATTGTAGTACTTTAATTTACACAACTTCATAAAATTCAAACACGCAATAGGTCTCTCCTCAGTGAAAAGATCGACGGTCAGATCACCAATAGTGGTTTCGATAACCACGGACATTGTTTCTGGTGTATTGTGCCTTTAACTTAAAAAGTTTCTTAATTTCCGAACAAAATATAAATAAGCAGAAAACACGGAACACCCCTGTGGCAGAAACTGTCAGTTAAACTTTTCAAAGCAGGGAAGTTAACGCTGACAGTATTATGAGAATAATTGCACTGCCAGACTTTCTAAAATATGTTTGTATGATTTTAATGGCCGTTTTTGAGAAAATTGAGGTGCTACATAGCTTTGACAATAAATTAAAATCCTTTATACAGAACTGTTTGTTCATTTTTAATATCTTTTTATTCTATTATATTTTATTGAAAATTATTTTTTCTTTTGATTTTTCTTTAATTGTTAAAAATCAGAAGTGCATCATGAGTTTTACTAAAGTTTGACAAAATTTTATTTTGAAATTCGACTAGGTTTTGATCGTATTAACGCAAACAATTTTGATGTGGTGTAAATACATTATTAAATCTCAGTTCACATTATGAACGTTTTCTATTTGAAATTGTACTTAGTCGTCTATTTAAATATAAAATTCATTGAAATGGAAACACCACCTTTTTTTGGATGTGCTCCTTGTTTGTATTTGTACCATTGGAAGTCTGTGTGGCAACATTGGTTTTCTGCACCAATGATATCAGCTGTCGTAGATATTTTTTTCTTAATGTCTTTTCAGCTGAAGTTTTAGTTCAATTCTGTACGCGTAGCTGTGAAAATTCGGGAAAATTGTTGTTGTTGCATGCTTTCAAAAAGTTCAGAAAACAAGTCCTATTCTAAATAAAAAACAAAATTTTAGATATTTACAGTAAAAATTTAAACGAAATTTGGCAAAATAAGTCATAAAAGAAAATATTTCTATTTTATAAATTATTATTTATAAAAGAAAATAAAATAGAATTGAATGATTTAATTAGTCAGAAAATAATTAAAAAAAAGATTATTAAAGAGCAGATAAAAATGTTGTAGAAACCAATGGAAATAATATAAAAGAAGCATATCCTTTATGTCAAATGAAAAAGAACGGAATAGAAAAAGGGAAAATCGTTAAACGCAAAAGAACAGCAACAACAACAACAAGTGTCTGTAGAAATCTGTGACGAAAAAGAGAAACGTGTGGAAAATAAAGCAAAGCTGAAAAAAAAAGAAATACTCCTGCTCAGTTATTTTGTTTATTTTTGATTTTTGTGTATAAGTTGTGCGTGTTTGTGTTTAATCTACACATATTAATCAGTTAGCTAATTAAACTGGCCAATTTAGGAGAAAAATATCAAAAATACTTCAGTAATATGGCAGAGGATGAAGAGGAAGAAGTTACAGACATCAAATTACAAATATTTCATAATACCGTACGGGAACACATTGTAAGTCAAAATAATAATCCCTATATAATTCCATTTCCGAAAAAAATGCGGATATTTTTAATTATTTCTTTAAATCAAATTTTGCATTTAGTCACGTTTTAATTTCTATAAAAAGAGTGCTGTTTCTTTCGAGAACACCATCAATATATATTAACACAGTGGTAGAAGTAATTAGTGTGTAAAAACAAGTTCATCAAATTGTAATGTTTTGTATACGTTCTCGTTTTAAACCCGCCACCAGGTTTTGAAAATACAATGTTTTTGAATGGCTTTATGCTTATATGGAAAAATGACAGCTGCTTTATTGGCAAGAGATTCTTTTTCGATGTAACTTGTCCTTGAAAAATTAGAGTACGATTTTAGTGGTGGTTTACTCTTCAAATTGCTGTTTAGCATGAGGGAAAACAATTAAACACAGCTGCTCTTTATTTATTTTCGCTAATTTCTAAGGAGCGATGGTTTGAATTTTTTACAATAGATCATTTTAGTGATTCTCTTTGTAAGTATGCACTTCTAAGAAGTGAAAATGAATCCAAAAATTCCTATACTACCTCAAAAAAAATTTATAGCGCAATAAAACGTTGGGGTTTCTAATTTAAGGAGAGTAATTGAAGTCTTAAAAAATCGAGGGCCTTTCGATTTAAAATGATGATATAAAGTTCTAAATTTTTTAAATCAGATTTTAAATATATGCATGTATGTATATGTATAAGTATGTACGTATATAAATTATAATCAACTGCATCATAAAAACTACGCAATTTTTATTCCTATCATTTAATTAATTTAGAGTCATTGAAAGTGGGAAATTTAATTTATCTGTAAATGGCTGACAAGTTTGCTTCAATTTAACTCTACTCATAATAGGAGTATGTACAAATATTTTCAATGATTGTATGACAGAAAAAGGTATTTTTTGTTGTTATATTTTAAATAAAAATTTTCATTGAAAATACTTACACTTTTCCAGCACTTTGCCTTAACTGAGTAAAATATAATTACTTTAAAGTAAAACCATAAAAATGTAATTTATGTCTTTCTCTTTTGTCGTACTGATAAACAAATAAGTTTCTACTAAAAAGTTGTATTATTTAAATGGTCATAATTTTATATTTTTTCTTTTCATTTATGTCTGTATTCATCTTTATTGTTTTGTCCAAACTGACGTAATATATTTTCATAAACAGCCGTCATTAATCAACAATTTTAAATATAATATTTGTGATGCTTGAAGAGTTTTTGCTTATTATACAGACAAACAACTTGAAGATTTTTAAATAAATGTATTTTAAAAATAGGAAAACAAATTGAAGTAATAGACATACGAGCCCACATGGCCATATCTTACCTTGTGCCACTTGGGAGTTACTCTATGGTTTTATCTCATATTTATCGTGCAGCTATATTTCATGTAAACAATAACAGAATTCACATAGTTTGAAAATTGTGTACGTACATATGTAAACGCAGTATCTCCAGTCCTTATAAAAATATTTATTTATAAAATTCCATCAACAATTTTGTAAACAATAGAATGGTTTTAATTTCACATACATTTTTAATTATCATATATAATTTTGCTAACATTATTAATCTAATTTAGAGGTAGGATGTAATAAATCTTCTTCGGGAATAGCATAAATAATTGATTGGATACGCTTAGAAAACATGAGTTATATAATAAGAAATAGTGATTGCTTTTGCGAAAGATTTTTAATTTTGATTTTATATGTAGCTTGTTTCATGATAAATATAAAATATGAGAGTTGTTAATATGTATATAATCGCATGTGGGTATATATGTATGAATGTTTGCTTAAACGAAATTAATTATTTTTCCAATTAATATCTTTTCATATCTTTTTCAAATACATTTTTGTTTTAATTTAAGTTTATAATTTTATTGTTTTCTTGTTGATACAATCATGAAATATACATATATGTATGTATGTATATATTTATATTTTGTATATGTTTAAAATGCACGATAACATGAAGTTCAATAATTTTTGTTGTTTTCACTTTTAGTTTTGATTGGACCACGTCTTTTGTTAAAAAAAACGCATTTAAAAATTCTTTTTGTAGATAACAAAAGAAAACATGTAAAAATCAATGTTTTCTAGATATTATTGATTTAACTTGTAATATGTGTGTGTATACATACGTGTGTACATATATGTATGCACCTAAATACTTTCTATTTTTTTAAGAAACCAATTGAAATTCCTTTGAAAAATATTCTAATATGTGGGAGAAATTTCGATCTTACATGTGTATGTTTCCAAGTTCATTAAATTGTTTACCGGCAATGTTCCCTGTTTTGCAGCCGCACAGCAGAATTTATATTACGTTAATATTCTATTTTCTCTTGGCTAAAAAGTTATCGCAAGTACCAAACGAATTTTAAATGATGGAAAGTTTGTCTTATCCTTGTAACTCGCTTTTCAATATTATCTTTAGAATCAACAGCTTACAATAATGCTGCCTAAATCGCAAAAGAAGCTTAGATCTTCTAAGACTTAATTGTTGATACAGAATTATTCCCCTCTTGGCTTATCAATACGCAATATTTTTGTCTTGTTAATGTTCATCTTTAACCTAAACTATTCTGTCAGATTTGATTACTGTTGCTATTTCGTTGAAATATCCTCGTCTGTCTTTTAGCAAAGCTTTAGCCATAATAAAGACAAGGACTATGTGGAAGGGAAGTGGAGCTATTATATATCCTCAGCGCAATGCAATACTTCATGCAGAGTTCATTGATGTATTTAAAATGTGCGTATGTGCACACATTAATAAAAGCATTACAATCTAAATGCAATTGTAAATTTGAATATCCACTTCAGTATATATGTATGTATATCATGTAATAGATTCCATATAAGCCTACATAAATTGAAAAATGCAATAAAAACATGTTAAAAAATACATCAAGGCGTCATATAAAAATAAAATCTCCAAAATCAAAAAAAAAGAAACAAAACCAAAAATAGAAACAAAATCAAATAAGAAAAGACAAATTATTTTAAAATATTTTATGATTTTCTTTTTCTTTTTGTGCGTCTGATTTGGTATTAACCCAACAACGTGTCAATATTTAATTTGGAATCGGTTTTGCTTATAAAGATATGTAGCAAATAATGCCAAGGTTCATAATAATGAAATTATTAGATTAAATTATTGATAATATTATTAAAGAAATGCCGTTGTTTTATGCAGGTTGTCAAGCTCTTGTTATTGAAAACGTTTAGGTATTTATAGAGAATTTCAGAGATAACAATGACTAATTTTGCTTATCGTTTGCTATTAGTAGAGCCTTTAAGGTTTTATTTAGTATTTATAATTACTTATTATTTCTATTTTTTAATTACATGCCTAATTAGGGTTAAACGTAAAAGTTCATATAATGTCAATGACTTTAAAATTTATTCAAAGTATTGCACATATATCTTACGTACATATATATGTATGTATAATTTCTATGTAAGATTTTTAAAGACTTAAAATGTTTTTATTTAGACATACATAGATGCCGCGGTCATTCTTGGTGCACGTAGTCAAATTTTTTTATGATAATTTCTAATACGTCAACAATAGGAAATATAAATTTTTGTATGAATATTTACCAAAATGTGTTGCGTTTAAATATAAAAGACTTTTTAAAATTATAAAAATTAAATATAAATTAATTATTTATATTAAATTGACCTTAAATTTTTCAATGTGTATATAAACCTTGAATATGTAGCATTTAATTTAATCACAAACTTTTTATAATTTCTTTCCAGACGGTAGTGATATCGTTCACTGCAACGCAAAAGAGAATAGGGTGTATTATGTATGTTTCAATCATACTCCATGTTCTTCATGTTTTTTTTAATACCTTAAACTATATAATTCACATGTTGCATGTCTGTATTTTTACAGTTACAATGCATTTAAAAAGTTTTCGCAACGCTTTAAAATAAAACCTTTTGTTTATGTTTTGGCTGCAACTTCCCTTACAGTCTGAAAGAAAATATTTTTTATGTATGTTTGATCAGTGAAAGTTTTCAATTTCGAATTTAACACATTGATGTGCTACGATGTGTACGATTCATATTTTATTTGTGAATAAATTAACATATTCCCAATAAAAAAATACATAGTAAACAATAAGTTTTAAATTCAGTAAACAAATAAAATTTAAGTTATTATAATTACTATTAATTTTCTCACAATTTAAGTAATTGCTTTGAAGCACATACTTTGTTCTATTCCTTGATTAACTCAATAAAATTTAAAATTTTTTTTCGGTTTGGATAGGTATTTAGAGGTCGCACAATATGTTGTAGAAAAAATAAATGATTTCTTGTGCGGCTTTAATTATAATTCAAAGAATTAAACAAGGGTGCCAAATAGTTTACTTATGTTTATAATGCTTACATGTTTTACACTTTTACACACGGTTTAAGTTTATAAAACAAAAAAAAAAAAAACAAAATAAAATAAAAAAAACTGTCACGAATTGTGGGTTAGTGTAACAGAAGATTGTGTTTGCCCATATTTACATATGGTTTTTAATATTAAAACTGCTATTGTTTAAAGTCTAGAAAATACGTATCACGTAGAAACAGATTGACATCAATTAATTTTAGTGTAAATAAGGTATTTGTTTTCGTAAAAAAAGCGGAAACAATAATACCGTTATAAATACAAAAATAGAAACGAAAAATATTGCTGAAAAAAAAAAAATAAAATAAACAGTAAACAATTATTGTATAAAAATTAAGGTTATATTTAATAAGGTATAGTGAAAAGAAATCGAATGTTTAACGACTATTTTCGACTTTGTCATTATCGGTATAAATCCGGTTCTACTGATGAAGCCAGCAATCGCCTAGAATTAACATAAAAATTTGGCAGCATGAAAGGAAGCAGTTTATAGTAGATGATCGTGTGCCAGTCCTACCAAGTACCACCAAAACCTTTCTGACAGTCAAACCAACTTTAGGAAAACATACACTTTTCTATTTTTTTGTGTTTTATGCATGTGTTAAATTTTAATAAGCGACCAGAAAATACTCAGTCGACCGTCCACGACTACCGTCACGAGATCTGAATGCTTTTGTTGCTAGAATCTTTCTAAAGTATTTCGCAGTGATATTCCATTTTAATTATTGTAATTTGTAGTAGAATTGACCCTTTGATTGTCATTCGCCACAGCTTCAAATTCGGTATGAAATAGTATTACGCTATAATACCTATCATACTCAATCAATTGTTAATAAAACTTTCTGTTGCTATGCTATGTTTCCGTACAGAAGTGCAGGGTCAACGTAAGTATTAAATATTATTTATATTCGAGGCCCGTGAGTGTTGTGATGACTACAATATTGTGTTTAATCATCCAAAATGCAGCAAAAGCTTGTTTAAGTCGTAATTTTCCATGTTTCAAACGTCTTTTCCCACTCGATATCGAAAGCTATTGTTTTGGTCGAAGTCAAGGTATTCCATATGTTCTTAAAGCTTGAAAATAGTATGATTTTAAAGCAAAATATTTTTAAATTTTTACAATGAGTGACAAAGGAAGAAATATTTGCAAAATATTTCATTTAATCAGCACGTGCTAAGTAAGTTCAGTATGTTTTTCCCTAATTAATTTCAAGATAATGTCTATTTTTAAATACATTATGTATTAATTACCACTCATATCATCCCATGTTGTTACCCAAGAGGGTAAGTATTATCTAAACGATTAGCCGACTTTTTCACTTTTGGATTATT
This sequence comes from Sarcophaga bullata, assembly GCA_005959815.1. Taxonomy (NCBI): domain Eukaryota; kingdom Metazoa; phylum Arthropoda; class Insecta; order Diptera; family Sarcophagidae; genus Sarcophaga; species Sarcophaga bullata. The sequence continues at coordinate 67,757 of QOCX01000485.1, forward strand.
CGTCCAATTAACAATTGTTCCAGGTGATTCTAAAAATTTTATTATTGTATACAGGTTGTTTTTTTAGAGTTGAGCTTTAGCTTTCGCTCCGTTTGCGGCTTTTAATTATAAAGATTTAAATATATTTTTGATCTCGAGCGCTACAAAAAGTGTTTCACCTACTTTCCTGTTTAATATTTGCTTCGCTTAAACGGACGTAGTTTTGAGTTAATAATGTCTAGCCGGGTCTCTAGTACTATTCCGCTTAAAATAATATTCAACTGTTTATGTATGGGCAGTTGAGGGAAGCATATTTGTAAACAATTGCAGTTGAAGCTTAAGAAGAATATTTCTCTAATAAAAATATTTATAAATATTTGAAATAATTACAAATTGTTAAATTAATTGAAAAATTGTAAGCTTTCTCAGAATTAACCGTTTCAAATTCATATCCGTTTCTTATTTCGGTTAAATTTTTAGAATTCTTAGTATAAAGTTATTTTATCCGATATTCTTCAACAAACATATTTCAATATTACGAGAATTGTTTATTAAACACGTAAAACTCTGATAATCAAGTGGTATTAATTTCTTTTAAGAATTAATGTTTGTATAATATTACGTGCTTATGATTAATTTACTTAAAATTGTCAAAGTAAATGCCCATTACACAGTTAACAAACCGACTAATTAAATGTAAAACTGTTTATCTGATGTGGTATTATTTTCCATCTACAGGTAGTTGTCAAAAAAAAAAAAAAATTAATAGAAATACAAACAAATTTTGTTTTCAAACTGCGATATTTCTAAAACTAAAGTTAAAAATTTGACTAAAGAAACATTGTTTTCTTATACTTAATTACTTTACTAAACCAAAACAGATATTTACCCTTTGTAATGTAATTGAATATTACGCACCTCTATGGAATTTAAATTTAAATTGAGGATTTCTGCAGAGGTCGAAACATATGATAATCTGAAGATTCAAGTTCTGGGCTGTATGGTGGATGCATCAAAATTTTCTCTACCAAGTTAACTAAGTTTCTTCTTATGTTTCATCTAAGAGGTGTGAGGTCTGGCGTTGTTATGATGGAACACAATATCTTTCCTGTTCATCAATTTTGGCCATTTTAATTGAATTGCTTATTTCAATCTCGTTAATTGTTCATAGTAGAAATCAGAAGCAATCATTCCACTAGGTTTTAGAAGTTTAAAATGAACAATTTTCCTTAAATGTCACCAGACACATAGCATTATCTTTCTTCTTTGAATATAATTAAAAAAGTAAGCGTAAAGTAGTATTACGATGCACTATAACTTGCAATTAGTACAGACTAATAGAAATAAAATCTAAAAAAATATTTTCAAACGTTTCTATTATTTCTTTGACTGCTGTATATTGTTTACATTGTTTTTTATTTAATTTTGTTTTTGGTTCAAAATTGTTTATGTTTAAAATCTATTATATCTGTTCTTTATTCATTTACACATTTATATACGTACATAATTTCATTAACAAGAATGCACAAAATTATTTCAAAAACCCTTTAAAAAATTTCAATAAATTGTATTTGAAAGAAATTATTAAAAACCTTGTATAGGGTTTCGTTAATGTTCTATTAAAAGTGAGAATAATTTGCAGTCATTAATTTCATTTTCATACTTTTTACATTTTATATTCGTTAAAAAAATGTTTATTGCAAAATATACATTTACATGTCCGTGTAAGTTTGTGCAGACTTTGACAGAACGTAAATTCATAAGTTATATACAGTGTTTAAAAACGTATTGATTTTTAACAAAACAAAAGTGAAGACAAATAAATATTCTTATTATGTATAATGATTAGAATTTTACTTTAAAAAATATTAGTACTTACGTCAAAGATTTTTATTAAACATATAAACTCCATTCATACATATTTATGTACGTTTAGTTTTTCCAGTTGTGATGTTATTTTCAAAACTGAAAATTTTGAAAAATTCTAATATTCGAAAACACTGTTGTTTCATTTAATAATACGATATAAATTATTGCATATTTGCCGAATTTATACAAACAATTGGCGAAAACAACAAACAGTTTGTTTAGTTTATTTTTATAATGCCTATACATAGTTTAATATTATGTATGTATGTTTGTACATACATACATATAAAAAATTAATTTGTGTGTGTGTTTTTATTTAATTTTTTTTATTTATTTAAATGTATATATGTATGTACATATGTTGTATCTGAATGACAGATATCATAACAAATGTGTTTAAAATATTGTTTTAACATCCGAATTAGATTTGTTGTTATTCAAATCAGAATAGTTCGCTTAATCGATGAAACAGATTTTTATTCGAAGAACTTGATGTTTTGATAAAATTTTAAATTGAATATTGCAATAATAAAATTTCAATAAAGTTGCAAGTTCACTTGTACCATTTAGAGATCGTAGATCAAGCTGTGCAGAGAATACATACACAGCAATATTTCCCTTTTCACAGGCTATGTTTGTTTATGTTTACATTTTTTTCCTCCTTCACGCCATTGCAAGCTCTACAAAAGTTATGATATGGAAAATTTAGACTTTGCCCATTAGGCAGTGGTCAGTAATCACTCCAACTACAATACAGGACCGCAATTGTGAGTTCTATGCAAAGCAATAGAACTATTATGTTTGTAGAACGGCCAGATATACCGTGTTATGTAAGATTAAGTAAGATTGCCTGTCCTATATAGATAGCGCTACCTTCTGTAAAGTACAATAATCCTTTATTTTGATAATCTTCATGCCATTGGCCATGTGTCTATTCACTCAGGTGAGGCTAACATTAGAATATTGCGTTATCTCGTTAAGAGAATGGCCGGTGTCTACAAATTAAAATGCTTGACTATACATAAGGAAGCAAATATCGCATCCGTTTACTCAGCAATACCATAGTCAATTGAAAAACGATAGAAATCAGCCACTTTCAGGACGGTCTATTGCTTAAGGTAACAACAGCCAAAGATGTTTTTGCTTCAGTATTTAAATTTTTTTATTATTCAATGGAAAACATTGTCCGCGATCTTCTTTCATTTATAGGTCATTAAATTTAACTAATAATGTTCATTGAAAAATTTCCATCTGTATATAGTAAATATATGTCTCCATCTGAATTAGATTTAACGAAATAAAGCAATATTTATTCGATTTGTCCAAGATATCAATAAAATGGGAGGTAAACAGGTGGTTTAACTCACAATCTGTCTGGAACTTTAAGTGAGTGGCATGCTTTTTGTTTGCTATTCACATGTTACAGTCATTAACAAACTTTTTGGCATATATCTGGTCACTTAGGCTATGTCAATACATAAATTGATATTTGGTTTTTAGGATATCTTGCTAATTCAAAAAGTTAGATAGTTTGCCGTACAATTGGACTTAAAAAGAACGCTTCTATTGAATATAAGTAAACTACATCTTGGGATTTTCTTAAATTACTGCTCGCGGATTATGTTCTTAAAGAAATCGTTTTCTGTACGTCTGTCAACTCGGGCTGTGTCATCACATAAAGACACTAATATGATAGGACAATAATATGAGTGCCCTATGTAAATATAATATACTTTTGTAATACTGTCTGGTTTTTACATTATTTGTTATGCGGTCTCGATTGTTTCGAAGCAGTCTTATTAGTATTCACAAAAGTACTGATTGGGTCTACATTTGAACATATGTTCATGAGTATTTTTTGACAGAAAATTCAGGTTAAAGCTATTGGAACTTATCAACTGATTTTTGTATATCAAAATCATCTGTTTTCAACTTTTACTCTTAATATAAGAAAAATTTTGTTAATTGTAAACAAATATATCAATAAATAATTACTGCTTTTTTATTAATAAGAAGTATACTCTCACGATTTCAGTTCATGTATCATACAATTGTATAGCTTCTACTCGATTTTTGTCCCCGTAAATAATTCCATGACAGTTTAAATCACATTGTATAAATTATCAATACATGCTTCTAATCAATCTAAATTTAAATATTGTTTTGTTCACTTTCCTTTTGTTTGCACTACTTCTTTTCATACTGTACATGCGAAATAATTTGTAAATTAAATCTCACCTATTTTCTAAAGAGAAAATAAAAAAAATAAAGTAAATTAATTAAAAACAGCAACCAGTTTCTTTAAATTGGCGCTAAGAAAATATTTCTTTTAAATCAATTTGATTTTATTATCTCTTGCTGTTTTGGGTTTCACATTTTTAAAATGACTTTTCTTTTCAATTACTATCAACAAGTGTTTATTATGTATGTACGTGCATACATTTATTTCAAGTTGACTATTGTCCCCTATTTTTTGTATTTATTTAGCAAATTGTTTTTCTTTTATGTCAAAAGTAAGATTTTTTTTCCCATTACAAAGTCCATTTGGCTGAGGTGCTTTAAAATGCTCATTTTTTTTTGTATATTTTATTACTAATATTGATTTCATTCGCTTTGCCTGAATTGTTTTATTATAAATACATTTTATTAATAAGTTTTCAAGTGATAACAAAGTGAGGCCTCCTGTGTGTTAAATACTTTTACGCATTAATATTGATAAGAATGAATGAATGAACGTTTGATTTACATAGGTTTTATATTGTATTTGTTTAAAATATGTTTGTAACTAACCAATACATTTCAATCGTTCATATCTTTTAAAGGGAAATAAACCAAAATTTGTATAATAATTGTAAAATGTGTGACTTTCTCATGTACATACATACATATATAACATTGTATTATTAAAAATGCGATTTCCTTTGTGTATGCTAATCAAATATACATTTTGAATAGAAAATTATCATCTTTATTTACCTACAGCGGCGTACGATTATATATAGCCATACCAAACCAAACTTTACAAAGCCAAAATGATATTAAAAAGCTTTATCATGTGTAAATACATAAACATAATATGTTTACAGAGCTACCTCGAATAAAGATTATAATTTTTTTTAATTTTTGATGTTATTTTAAGACTCGACTTTTACCCTTAGAGTAAGTGTACCGCAAACCACCAATATGGTTTTACTGAATAAAATTACCAGTTAGTGCAGACTGTAAGAAAAGCATTCGAGTACATGAAATACTGTTCTTTCTTACTTATCATCTTTTTTCAAGCATTTGACACTAACCAAAATTAACCTATTAATGGAATTAGTGGAAAGTTATATAATCGGGTCAAAAGTTTCTTATAACTTTAAGAAGTTGCAACCGAAACGCCACAGGATTGTATTTTGGAACCTGTTCTATTTTTACTTTATACCTTGGAAATGTCAATAAGTAGGCACATTCACATTTTTGGTTTTGTAGGTACATGAAAGGCCCCGTGAAACATCTTTGTAGTTCAGAATTACATATTCAAGCTAGAAAAGCCTTTGATTAGTATATAAAGGTGAATTAAAAAATGTTTTCAAGAAATGTTTAAGGGAGAAACATAAAAAAAGAATTTGCAAATAATATATTGGTTTATTGGTAGGAACTCGTGTATGAAACTGAACTGTAAACTCTGACTGTTTAATATATAAACTCGGCGTGTCATAGTCAACACCGACATTGAAAAATATTCAGAAAGAAACTAGAACTCGAAGAGCAGAAAAATCTTCTAATTTGCCCACATTTCTTTATTATAGGTGGAGTTCAATTTATTCATAGTGTTTATAGTAAACTTCAAAGGTCTAACATCCGATATATTTTACATTACTCCATAAAAAATTCTTATAGAATTTTTTTTTAAATAGTATAATTAAAGCTTTATTAAAAAAATTGTTTTATAAACTTATTGTTTAAACATTTGCCTTTTTAATTGTTGTACGAAATTATTTGGACTTCGAACCATATTCAGCTATATTAACACATCGCAAAAATGATTTTATTGCTGAATATATGTAATATATATATAATAGTTGCCAATTTTACCGGCTAATGTTGGTTAATATTTTTTATTAAACATAATAAAACTTATTAAAAATTATTGATATCAGCTTAATGTAGCTAAAATATCAATTTGGTATCAATTTTCTTTGAAATTGTGGGAAAATATTTACGATAAGAAGTTGTCTTAATTAAACGGTACATATACAAGATTAGATTTGCCGATAAGTATTTGTATAGTAAGAATTAAAAAGTACATACAGTGAAATCTCCAAGGAGGGCCACTTTTTTCTTAACAGAACACCTTTTAATGAATATGTTCTATTAGACAAGCAATGCAATATCACTTTATTTCCGTTATTTCTTCTTAAATGAGAGTTCCGTTTTTAGTTTTGTATACTGTACCTTACAGTTATGGCTGGAGATCAAGAGCAATTAAAAAAAGACAATAATTTACCGGCAACATCGAAATCAAACATAATTTTGGGGCTTGAGAGAGCAAGTTTTTATTGATAACTCACGTCTTGTATTTTGTATTTCACATTTATTGACATCCCCTTGGACTACTTACCATTTGAATATATGTGTACTATGGAATATGTGTGTCCTTCAGTATTTTTTGAAAGCCAATGTACAAACATTTATTATTTTCAAAGTGAATTTTTTCAACAACACAATTTTCGCCAATATTATATTAATACTGCTTGGAACCTTAATTTGAATATGGTAGCCCTGGACTGAGCATACATCCTAAAATAATATCCTAAATACATAGGCTTTTCCATACGGATAATGTTAAACAGTTAACAGTCCTTCACGTATGGACAAAAAAATACTGACTTAAATAGCAAGGCATTCCATTGCACCATAGCGATTAATATCTGCCACTGTCTTTTTGGTCTTCATGCCAAAACACTCAGCGTTCCGTCGAATGATTTCTGCAGAAGCTGTTTGCCTGAGAAGGAGGAAGAGCGTAACCTTCACCTCACGCGACAGTGTCCTAGTCTTATAATAAATAGACGGAGGTTTCTGAACTCTTATTTTCTGATATCTTTAACCGAGCTTTCTAGTGTCAAAATAGCAAGATTTATTTTGGACTCGGGATGGTTTTCTCTAGTAGAATAATAGGTAGTATCACAATGGGCCTAAATGCTGGCCTAAGTGGTAGCTCTTCGTTCGATTGGGCCACCTAACCTAACCTAACTTGAGAGTGCTTTGTTAACGTCAGATGTCTGGTCTGTTGATGTGAAAAGTTTCTGTACTCAAAATGTGGTTTGTTCTTGAGTTTTCAAATTCTAATTTATTTTCAAACATATTTATTTGGTTTAATATGTAGATTATTTTATTTTTTTGAGAGAACACTGACTTATATAGTAATCATGACACGAGTTTTATAAAAAATTATGCACTTATCTAAACCATTGAACAGATAACCAGATATGTACGTAGTAAACATTTTATTCTTACATAATTTTTCTTAGTATTTTCCTTAATATTCTTCATGCATTAAATTTTTTTATAATTTATATTATCTTGTTATTAAACCGTTATAAAATTATGCTTAGATGCCAGATCAATTTTAATTAACCTGCCCTAAATATTGTAAGTGTAACTAATTTTTATTAATTTCATTTCTTTCTTTCCGTCTTTACAGATATTTCTTCTTCTTTTAATAATTTTATATTTTGCTTCATATGTGTTAATTTTACGTTTTCGACGCAAAGATCGTGATGATTTATTTTCAAATGATGAGGATGAATTATTAGTATATCGAATAAGGTAAGTTAAAAGCAAGTGGTTTTCAATATTGCAA